>JAPXFY010000023.1:3857614-3875114 GCA_030674185.1 Monoplex corrugatus
ACCTGACGGAGACAGTGACAGATATGAGTGGCGACATACAACAACTGTTCCAGGAATCTAATGATGAGAAAGAGGAAATACAACAACTCACAGAGACAATCAGGGATATGAGACACGATGTTGCCCAATTAAAGTCAGACACAGACAGGTTAGAAGATTTTTCACGAAGAGATAATTTACGTTTTTTCGGGATTTCTCAGCAAGAATCTAGGGAAACGTTTGACTCATGTGCTACCGCAGTTATTGACGTTCTCAATAGTATTGACAACCCTAAAGTCTGGACTACTGATGACATCGTACGAGCACATCGAACTGGACAGACAAGACAAGGGCAACCCAAACAAATGATAGTCAAATTCACCAGGTGGAGAGACAAAATGCTGATTATTACAAACAGAGACATACGACGAAAACTAGATGTGAAAGGTATCAGGGTCGCAAACGACCTAACAAGAACACAGGCACAAATCGTTGCAAGAGCACGTAGTGAAGGCAAAAGAGCATACTTCCAAAAGGGACAATTGGTGATTGGACCAAGACCACCAGAACAGCGATCTTATGCTCAGATTGTGAGTGGTGACACAGTTTCAGACTTACAACCTAAACACACCTCCTCTTCCGACGTGAGAGACACGCCCACCTTCACCAATCGGCGGGATGAAGTCGCTGGTGGGGACCCCCCTCAAGATGGGGAGATGACGAGAGGAGTTGTCACCTCCAACGGGGGCAGAGTCGCGAGTGGTGGTTCCCCTTCCTCCACCTCTTCCCCGCCTGTCATCTCACGTGCAAACCGGGCCGAGCTTCAGCGTGACGCCAACAGGAGTTCCCAGGGGCATGACACCGGGCGTCTTACAGACACGGACGCACGTGCATCACGCGGCAGTCCTGCGGCAGACCGACAGACGGGTGAGAGGGTGAGCATGGGCAGCCAACCGCGACGGACGTCAACAAGCACGGCCCGCGGCAGAGGAGCAGGTGGTAACCTTGGCAACAGGAGCTTGCGTTCCGGTACTTCCAGAAAGCCATAGGACAGGCATGGCCATCCAAACCAGTGGTCCTTTTTGAATTACAACGTTGAAAATTTGTACAGTAAATTGAAGAACGTTTCCTTCATAAATTATGTAACAAAATTTGATTTTGTTTGTCTTACTGAATGTTTTCTTGATACTTCGTTTGATTTCAGCTGTTTGTTCACTGATTATTTGAAGTTTTACGCTCCAGCTAAGAAATTGTCACACCATGGCAGGAATTCGGGTGGAGTTTTATTGTTGGTGAAAAAAACTTTAGAAAATTGTGTGAAAGAAATAATGTTAGATTATGATAACACCATTGCCATCAGAGTAAACAAAAATGTATTTGATTTAGACAAAGATCTGATTTTGATTGCATGCTATGTTGCGCCAGAAGGAAGCCCTAGATATAACGAAACATTAATTAAAGATGGGATCTTGATGCTGGAAGAATTAATGCTACAACAGTTTGAAAAAGAAAAAACACATTTTATAATTATGGGAGATCTCAATGCTAGAACAGGTCACGAACAGTTTGCGCCTGAAGACATGACTACTTATTTGGAAGACATTGAGTATGACAGGATGTATAATGAATGTGATGTACGTTGTTCTAAAGATGAAACTGTGAATAGTTTTGGCAAAACATTGTTGAACTTATGTTTCATGTTGGATATGGTTATTTTGAATGGTTTTTGTGATGGAGATACAGAGGGTGAATACACTTTTGTGTCTCCAAACGGGTGTAGTGTGATTGACTATTTTCTTGTTCCATATAATCTGGTCTCATGCTTTGATTTACGGGTAGGTAACTGTGTTGATTCATGGCATCTACCTGTTGAGGTAATATGGAAAAGGGGAAATAATCATACATATGTAGAAAGTGCAAGACAACAAGGGGAAGAAAAAATTGTATGGTCTGAAGAATTAGCAAGTTTATTTGTACAAGAGCTTGATGGTTCTGAGTTCAACAATTGTCTACAGACAGCTTTCGGTTTGTTAGATTATAATGTGAATGACAGTTCGGAGCAGTTTACTAAGGCTTTATGCGGGGCAGCTGCGTGTATGGTACGAACAGTGAGACAAGGACAAAAGAAACAGAATGATTGGTTTGATAAGGAATGTGAAAGAAAGAAACAAGAAGTTAAGAGGCTACTGAAAAGATTCCAGAGATGCAAAACAGAAAAAGAAAAAAAAGAAAAAAGAGAAGCATATGTCATATCACGAAAAGAGTATGTTAAACTAAGGAAAACGAAAGAAAGGGAATACGAAGATAAGAAAATAAGAACACTCAAAGATTCCATCAATGACTCCAGGACATTCTGGTCAATAATAAGATCTGTTAATAGAAAGGCCTTTGTGTACAATGAAATCTCTATTGAACAATGGTACAATCATTTCTGCAGTGTTTTCAATGATATCGGGGGAAATACTGCACAAGAGAGTAATATAGTAGAGGAAGAAAATAATTTTGAGCCCCTTTTCAATCAGCCTATAACTAAAGAAGAAGTGACTGCGAGTATCAGGCATTTGAAAGCAGGAAAGAGCGCAGGACCAGATCAAATAATCAGCGAAATGTTAAAACATGCAAATGCTAATGTAATTGATTTCCTTGTCCATTTATGTAACAAGCTTTTTGATAATGGCATTTTTCCGTCAGAATGGGCAAAGTCCATAATAATCCCAATTCATAAAAAAGGAGATGTGAATAATCCAGATAATTATAGAGGAGTCGCTCTAACAAGTATAGTGAGTAAAGTTTATACATATATTTTGAATAAGAGATTAACAAAGTGGGCAGAAAAAGAAGAGAAAATAGTTGAAGAACAAGCTGGATTTAGAGCAAAATACAGTACAATTGATCATATTTTCACACTTTACTCCCTTGTGCAGAAGCATTTACTTTTAAATAAGAAACTTTATGTTGCATTTGTGGATTTTAGGAAGGCATTCGATTCTGTGAATCGTAATAATCTTTGGAATATATTACGTAAAAGTGGTGTGAATGGAAAATTATATATGGCCCTAAGAGGAGTTTATAACTCAGTGTTTGCATGCGTGCGTGAGAAGTGTGTATATATTCAGATTATTTTGAATGCCCTAAAGGAGTGAAACAGGGGTGTCAATTGAGTCCTCAATTGTTTTCATTTTTCATTAATGAATTAGCAGTGGAACTGTCAAGAAAAGGCAGGCATGGCATTCAAATTATCCCTGGGGTTATTGAGATATTCCTATTGCTGTTTGCAGACGATGTTGTTCTTCTCTCTGGTACAGTCAAAGGCTTACAAAACCAGTTAAATGTCTTAAAGGAAGAATCGGATCGACTAGCTTTAACAGTTAACATGGATAAAACTAATATTATGATTTTCAGGAAGGGTGGACATTTATCAAAACACGAAAAGTGGTTCTATGGAATTAACGAGGTTAAAGTTGTGAATTCTTATAAATACTTAGGAATAATATTTTCGACAAAATTAAGTTTAAATTATGCATGGGAAGAATCTTGTAATAAAGGGAAAAAAGGTGTTATTGAAATTCTAAAATCCTTACGGAAGCTCAATTCTATTGATTGTAATTTATATTGGAAAATGTTTGATACACAGATAGAACCTTTACTTACATATGCAGCTGAAGTATGGGGTCTTACTGTAAATCCACATATGGAAAAAGTGCATACATATGCTATAAAACGTTTTTTGGCTGTACCAATTCACTCTTGCAATACTGTTTTATATGGAGAAACTGGAAGATATCCTTTATACATTAGAACCTTTGTGAAGAGTATTAAATACTGGTTGAAATTGTTAAGGCTTCCACAATCTCGGTTATGTAAACAGGCATATGAAATGATGGTAACTCAAATGGAAATAGGAAAACAGAACTGGGCCTATCAGGTAAAAAAGGCTTTATCAGAACTTGGGTTTGGAATCGTGTGGTTGTCCCAGGGAGTAGGAAATGAGTGTCAGTTTATTAATGAATTTAAAGACAGGCTTATTTGTTCGTTTAAACAAAATTGGCACTCAGATATGGAAAACAAAGAAAAATATAGTTGGTTCTTCTCATTTAAAGATGTTTTTCAAACCGAAAAATATCTCAGTGTTGTTACGGATAAATGGCAAAGAACTAATTACGCAAGATTTAGATTAAGAACACTTGGTTTCAATGCAAATAAAAATTGGTTTCAACCTGGGACGTCCACAGTATATCCTTGCCCCTTATGTGGAAACAATGTCGATAATGAAAAACACTTTTTATTCCAATGCCAAATTTTTGACACAATACGTGGAAAATGCAAAGTTTTTGAATCCGACATGGCCAAAAGACAAGATGTTGTATCTATTTTGTCATCTGATGACGAAGTCATAATCAAATCAGTGGCACTATACATTGCGGAAGCACAAAAAATAAGACATAAACACTTACAAGCCCGACAATAGTGCTAGACAATATCATAATGGGATTAATTTAATCTCTTTTGACTGATGTGGGCTATATCACGTTAACTCCAAAAGAAGCCGCTTTATTATAGACTCTGTTTTGTAAAGAGCTGTTTTCATTTGCTTTATTTTGCTTTGTTTGCCGATAATTTAAGAGTAGCTAATAATATGAAAATAATGGTATATTTGTAGAATATGTTAGAAGTGGATATTGAAAGGGTATATAGACACTTAAGGGTCTACTATACATGTTAACAAAAACAAACAAAACAAACAAACCAAAAAACAAATAAATAAAAGGCATAGTGATGTCCCTTGTTAACAGAGTATTTTGGGGCAGTTATGTGAAGATTATATTATTATCACTAAATGTAAGGTTTGGGTGGTCTAGCCCAGATGTTTCATCATATTACAGTTTTGATGTGTGTGTGTGTGTGTGTGCGCACGAGCGCGCGCCCGCGTGTGAGCGTATATGGATGCGTGTGAGTGGGTGTGGGTGTGTGAAAAAGATTTTGGTTTGTCTAAACCTAGACAAATTATTGGCCTGAATGTGGGAACACTGTTCTGATATTTTTTGTTGTTGTTTTCTTTGCATTATGTAGTAGTGGTAAAATGGATGATTGTTCATTATATATGATTTGAATATGTTCGACTGTTCAAGGAATGGATGTTCGATATTTTTTTTGATTATGTGTGAAGAATTTGCGCACATACAAAGAGTGGATTATGTGTCGCACTACTGGAAAATTGTTATCCCCCTTGTCAAAAGACCTTTTCGGGTAATGACAATAAACAGTTTCAGTTTCAGTTTCAGTTTCAGTTTCTCTCTCTCTCTCTCTCTCTCTCTCTCTCTCTCTCTCTCACTCTCTCTCTCTCTCTCCCTGTGTGTGTGTGTGTGTGTGTGTGTGTGTGTGTGTGTGTGTGTGTGTGTGTGTGTGTGTGTGTGAGTGTATGTGTGTGTACACACTATGTATGTTTCCTATGATCAACGTAATGAATAAATTATGTAGAAACATTGCTTCTGCTACTTGTTTCCTATGACTAATGTTATAAATCTGTAGGAACACGATTTCTACTACCTCTTTGTTTCCTATTGTTATTGTTGTTTAAAAGCCCAGCCGACTGCGTAGAGCCATATCAAGCCATAACCGCTTCAAAACATACAAAACTTCAACAGGAAAAAAAGAAAGAAGAAAAGAAAATTAAGTACACATATCAATGCATTCGTGCATATAATCTAAGGACATGCCCCCGGCGTTGACCACTCCGTCCAATGTATAGCATAGAGGATAAAAAAAACACCACACCTGAATACAAATATAGGCATACCTAAGGAAACAAAAACATCTATAAAAACAGGCATAGATTACCTAAAACTGCGTCTGCATAACTCACCTCCCTCGAACCAAAAATGCACTTAATACATGTACCCAATTATCAATCCTAAGAAAAAGCATGTAAAACTTTATAGAACACGTGCAGGTGAATGGACCATTAAGGTAGAAAATGACAAGTAGAAATGACAGAAAGCAAAGGAACAAGCAGAAACAAAGAGAGTGACAGAAAAGAGGAAATTTCTAGCAAAGAATTTCCAGAAGGTGGGGATACTATTTATACTGAAAGAGCCTTCGGCATCCCCACGGGGGGATGTGTTTCCTATGATCAACGTTATAAATGTGTGGGTACACTGCCTCTAATACCTGTTTGTTTCCTGTAATCAACGTTATAATTATGTAGGCACACTGCCTCTACTACCTGTTTGTTTCCTGTAATCAACGTTATAATTATGTGGGTACACTGCCTCTACTACCTGTTTGTTTCCTGTAATCAACGTTATAAATGTATAAGTGGACTGCCTCTAGTACCTGTGTGTTTCCAACTAATTTTCCGAATGTTGAGTATTACATGTGTTTAGGCACACTGCCACTGCTATTTATTTGTTCCCTATGTTTTCACTGTAATAAATGTGTTGGCACACTGTCATAGGTTACCTGTTTGTTTCCAGTAAACTTCTTGATATTCAGTGTAACAAGCATGTTGGCACGATTGCTGCTACTGCATGTAGGTAATCAGACGTTAATACAAACATATAAAGTCAATGATCGCTCCTGCCATTTACCTGGTTGTCGTGTTCGCTGCGAGTTATGCAAGCAGCTGGTTTTTTTGTTTTTTTGTTTTTGTTTGTTGTTGTTGTTGTTGTTTTTTTGTTTTGTTTTTTGTTTCTTGTTTTTGCTCCAATTATTTTCGTATGCGTATTTGCATGGTATTTTGCCCCTACTGTGCTGGCGGACCGTTGTTACATAATCTGCATACCACGTGCTGGGCGGGCGCGCTGGGTGTTCTCATGTTTCCATCAACCACCGGACATCGACCCTTGACCCTGACATGACTTAAAGGTCATTGATTTGGTTTTAGGTTTTACGTCAGCACCCACCTCAGGTGATGTATATGGCTGACGGGGATAACCATCCCAAAGAAGTGTGTGAAAGGTGGAACGTACCTAATCCTATACTGACACCACCACCAGAACAACAATGATGTTAAGATAGGACAGTGAGAAGGCCAGGTTTAAAGTAGCGCACACCGGGATTCGAACACACAACCATCTAGATCTCTGACATACATATTTGATAGGAACCAGGAAAAAAACAGGAAAAAAGAACAATAACGCTTATTTAATACAACAAAACAAGACAGGCGCAAATTTTCGGCCAACTGGCCTTTGTCAGTCTTTTTCTCCTAACTTTTGTATCTGGTGTTTGTTTGTGATCTGAAGATTACCCTTGACAAAGGCCAGTTGGCCAAAAATTTGCGCCTGTCTGGTCTTGTTGTATTAAATACGCGTTCTTATTCTTTTTTCGTGTTTTTTTTGGGCGGTCAGACTTGTTTTGGATTGCATATTTGACGTTTTGCCTGTGGATACACATGAAGGGGGTTTAGGCTCTATAGGTCTGCACACGTGTCATCCAGAAGATCGTAAAAATATCCACCCTGTACCAATCGGGTAGATGGCAGATGCACATCAGAAATAGCCAGCAGAATCGGCCAGGCCAAAACAGCATTCAAGAAGATGAAAAGCATTCTTACCAACAAATGCCTATCTATTAACATCAGGAAGAGAGTTCTTGAATGTCATATAGAACCAATACTGTTATAGAGTTGTGAGGCGTGGACAGTCAACAAACAAAGCCAGAACAAGATTGAAGCAGCCGAGATGTTATTTCTAAGAGGAATGTTGAGAGTTCCATGGACAGCAAAGAAAACAAACGAGACAATCTTGATGGAGGCAGACACATGTAGATCATTCATAAGGAAGATTAGGAAAAGACAGGCAACATTTATAGGCCATTTTATGAGGAAAGGGGATTTGAAGCACCTGGTCACAACGGGAAAGCTGGAGGGAAAGAGAGCTCCAGGTAGACCCAGGGAGAAAATACTAGACGGACTTGCAGAGTGGCTGGGGACAGGGAAGGTGGAAGAGTTGTTTGAGGCAACAAGAGATAAAGACAGATGGAAGTCCATGATCGCCAACGCCATGCGGCAAGGCACCTGATGATGATGATTATGACCTATCGGCCAGGAGGTACCCAGGATCGAACCCAGACCTTCCAAACCTTCTGACTGGAAGTCTGACATCTTAAGACCCACTTGACAATTGCGAATGCCTGTTTTGACATGATCCATATCGAATAATCAAATGAAACTGTTTACTAAAATTTTTCAACACGTATTTTTCAATCACTTTCCCTTGAAATTGTCATCGTGGACAAAAAGCAGACCTGCAAATTTGGAGTTCATTTGTCGTTTGTTCAAGTGGGATTCACTGCACTAGGATAACTCCATGTGCGCTCCATCCAAATCTGTCAAATTATTATCTGGCAGACTCCCTGAGCACCTGGTCACAACAGGAAAGCTGGAGGGAAAGAGAACACCAGGTAGACCCAGGGAGAAAATATTGGACGGACTTGCAGAGTGGCTGAGAACAGAGAGGGTGGAAGATGTGCTTGCGGCAACAAGGGATAGATGCATATGGAGGGCCATGATCGCCAACGCCATGCGGCAGCGAACTTAATGATGATGATGAGATTCCTGATCCTGTGCAAAATTCTATCCATCGCCAAGATCTTAAAGAAAGATCTGCAAGTGCTTCAGCCAAACAGAGAAAAAGATTTCCAGTATTCTTTGGGGGCTGGCTTTCAGATCTGAAATCGCCGCTTTGGCGAAATCTTTGAAACACACGAAATTTTCTTTCAGGATTTTTGGCTTTCAAGAAAGGAAAGAAGTCACATGGTGAAATGTCAGGATTGTATGGTGGTGGGGCAAGATCTGGATTCTATTTACTTATTTATTTACTTATTTGTTCATGTATTCATTTATTTATTCATTATTTATTTGTTGTTCATTATACTTAATCACGGCCACTGGTGTGAAAGAACCATCATTGTTATAGATAAGATGATGTTCTGTGATGGGACACTGCTTACTGATCATCTGGACCACTTAAAGCGAAATTCTTCCTGTGTCATATGACCCTATCGTACACTGTAGATGCAAACTATGACCCACCTAACGAAACTTCAAAACATGATATACTAATAATGTTGCCAAAGATTATTTATTAAAAATAGAGAACTTACAAAACATGGCGTACAAACGGAGTTGCAAAACATAACCTACCAAATGGAGAACAATGCAAAATATGACCTACCGGATGAATTTACGTAACATCACTTACCAAGTGAAGTAGTCAACATGACCTTCAGAGTTGCAAAAACAAAACAAACCAAAAACAAAACCAAAACAAAAAACAAAAAAAACGTGACTTAACGATAGAGAATTTGTAAACCACAACCTACCAAGCAGTACTGCGAAACACGATCTACCAATCAGATTTGCTAAACAGGACCTACCAACCAGTTTTGTGAAACATGAGATGCAAAACATTACTTACTGAACAGAGTTGTAACACCTGACCTACCAATCACTCACCTATTCCCGTCATACAACAACCTGCCAAAGCACAATTAGTAATCAACTAAGGAATGCACACGCCTCTTTTTCTCTGCAGGCAGCAACATGTGGTCTGTGTTTAGTTTCAGCCGATAAGTATCCACATATGGCACAAGGAATTCTTCTCAAAAGTGAAAACAACTGACAGGATTAAAACATTAGCTAAATGGAGAAACTGCATCCTGCTAGCTCATTATATCATAGCACTTTCTGGAATAGTCAGCAGAATCGCCCAGGCAAAAACAGCATTCAAGAGATGAAAAGCATTCTTACCAACAAATGCCTATCTATTAACATCAGGAAAAGAGTCCCTGAATGTTATATAGAACCGATAATGTTATACAGCTGTGAGGCGTGGACAGTCAACACGCAAAGCCAGAACAACATTGAGGCAGCCGAGATGTTTTTTTTAAGAAGAATGTTGAGAGTTCCATGGACAGTAAAGAAAACAAACGAGACAGTCTTGATGGAGGCAGATACAAGATCATTGATAAGGAAGATTAGGAAAAGACAAGCAACATTTATAGGCCATTTTAAGAAAGGGGAATTAGAGCACCTGGTCACAACAGGAAAGCTTGAAGGAAAGAGAACACCAGGTAGACTCAGGGAGAAAATATTGGACGGACTTGCAGGGTGGCTGAGGACAGAGAGGGTGGAAGGTGTGCTTGCGGCGACAAGGGATAGATGCATATATATGGAGGGCTATGATCGCCAATGCCATACGGCAGGGCACATGATGATGATGATGATGATGATGATGACTTTCTGGATGAACGCAGAGATGGTCAACTGTATTTACTGAGCACTGCAAGTGCGACTGCCAGTACCTAAACCCATTCCTATGTGTATACATACTGAATTTCCAATATGCACGTTAACCCTTTGACTCGCGAACGCTATCCACAACTGCAAAAACTTAACCCTTTGATTCCCTCACCCTATCCACCAGCTCCCTGCAGGACTTTGATTCCCTCACCCTATCCACCAGCTCCCTGCAGGACTTTGATTCCCTCACCCTATCCACCAGCTTCCGCAGGACTTTGATTCCCTCACCCTATCCACCAGCTCTCTGCAGGACTTTGATTCCCTCACCCTATCCACCAGCTCCCTGCAGGACTTTGATTCCCTCACCCTATCCACCAGCTCTCTGCAGGACTTTGATTCCTCTCCCTATCCACCAGCTCCCTGCAGGACTTTGATTCCCTCACCCTATCCACCAGCTCCCTGCAGGACTTTGATTCCCTCTCCCTATCCACCAGCTCCCTGCAGGACTTTGATTCCCTCTCCCTATCCACCAGCTCCCTGCAGGACTTTGATTTCCTCACCCAATCCACCAGCTCCTGCAGGACTTTAATTCCCTCACCCTATCCACCACCCTCCTGCAGGACTTTGATTCCCTCACCCTATCCACCAGCTCCCTGCAGGAAAAGCTCTTGGATTGTCCTCACCCTATCCATCAGTTTCCTGCAGAAAGTGGTGGATATAGTCAGGGAATCAAAGGGTTAAATTTTTGCTTTGCTAGCATGGTTGACAACGCAAAATCCGGGTGGAAGGATTCGGGAGTCAAAGGTTTAAATCCTGTAGGTCACATCATGTGGATGGAAACAGGAAAACGCCAAGTATTCATCGCTACCCACCCAAACTGTGGACTGTGCAACAACAGAGGCAAACGGAATGTGGTCAGCTCGTCTACCAGCTTGAGTTGGGTTTGTTTTGCTCAGCTAACAGGTATGATTGTGTGCGATGCGTTATGAGTTCTCTGAGTCTGGACAACAATGCAAAACAAAAGGAGTTTTCAAAACGTATGACCTTAATTTTAAGACATCAGCCATGGAGACTTAGGAAAAATAAGGAGGGAACGAAAGGTAAAAAAGAAAGACTTGGAAGAAAAAGAAGAAGAAGAAGACTTGGAAGAAAAAGAAGATGAGGAAGAGGAGGAGGAGAAGAAGAAGAAGAAGAAGAAGAAGAAGAAGAAGAAGAAGAAGAAGAAGAAGAGAAGAAGAAGAAGAAAAAGGAGAGGAGGAAGAAGAAGAAAAAGAGGAAGAAGAAGAAGAAGAAGAAAAAGAAGAAGAAGAAAGAAGAAAAGAAGAAGAGAAGGAAGAAAAGAAGAAGAGAAGGGAAGAAGAAGAAAAAGAGAAGAGAAGAAGAAGAAAGAGAAGAAGAAAAAGAAGAAGAAGAAAAAAAAGAAGATAGAAGAAGAAGAAGAAAAAGAAGAAGTAGAAGAAGAAGAAAAAGAAGAAGAAGAAAAAGAAGAAGAAATGGCCTGCTCAAATGTCCTAAGTTATGAGCATAGCGCTCTAACAACATAGCTAATGGGAGTCTGGTGTGCGTTCAAGAATGATTTATCGCACACTGGCAATGCCATATACACTTCACCCAAAATCTGCCAGGCAAATAATTGTCAAATTCTATTAGCCTGCACAAAAACCTTATGCGCTGGGAAGGTCTTAAAATGGGAGGGGGGGGGGGGGCGGACGGACCTATGAAACATTAAGCTGTCACCACTGTAACGATAGAAACATTAATCCCTTTGACTCTTGCACCCTGTCCACCAGCACCCTGCGTTGTCAACCATGCTAGCAAAGCAAAAACTTAATCCTTTGACTCCCTCGCAATTCATCAGCGTCCTTCAGTAAGCTGGTGGATAGGATGAGGGAATCAAAGGGTTAAGTTTTTGCGCTTGGTGGATTGGGTGCGGGAGTCAAAGGGTTAAGATGGGCGGCAAGCAAGCAGCCTTTCAATGATACGGGCTGAGATTGAACTCGAGATATCAGATTGTGAGTCCAAGACTCTATCATAAGAACCAAACACCAAAATAAATAAATAAATAAATAAATAAACAAAAAATAAAAAGGAAAGAAAAGAAAAAAGAAAAGAAAAAGATAGAAGAAAAGAAAAATGAAGAAAGAAGAAAACGGAAACATCGACAGCAACAACAACCAAATGCCTGACTTGCCCGAAGGTTGACCCCACAACCCGTACGTTATGAGTGTTGTGCATTGTTACTGTTATTGTTATAGCTGTTCACAGCCCAGCCGACTACACCCGCCATCCGTGTCAGGCCATAACCATCTCAAACTATACAGCATAACCTCACTAGTGAAAAAGAAAGAACATCTGGAAAAGAAACTTATTTTCACATATCAATGCATTCGCGTAAATTGCCGTTGACCATTTTGTCCAATTTATCACCAGGGGATTTTAAAAAAAATCAAACAAGAAAACAAAAACAAACATAACCATAGACACTGAAACGTACCGGCCTAAATTACCTAATATTGCTTCTGCATATCACATTTTCTTCGAGCCAAAACTGCACCTGATACATTTTCTCAATTATCAATTCTAAGTGAAAGTTTGCACGGCTTTGAAACGAACACATACACGTGAGTGGACCAGCAATGCAGAAAATGACGTGGGGAAAAAATGACAGAAAGCAAAGGAGCAAAGAATAAAAAATCAACAAAAAAAAAACCACCACAAAAACAAAGAGAGTGGAGAAAAGAGGGCATTTCTAGCTCAGAATTTCCCGAAGGTGGTAGTGGTGGTGGTGGTGGTGGGGGTAACACTGAAAGAGCTACCGGCATCCCCGCGGCTCTAACAAAGTGTGATAAGGGGCCAAAGTTCACACCAGTGACAAATAGCTATTGTTGGCCAGTCTCCGTCAGCGGCACTAAACCACATAAACCTGACTGTTGGCGAGTCGGGCACGTAGCAATCATTGCTACTCACGCTGACACTACCACTGTGGGGGGACGACTGTAAAATAAGAGCCGCCATTGAAACGAGGGTACCGGTCGATCGGTCACCTGTTACCAACAGATCAGGTTCAACTTTTATCGTGTCATTTAAAAGATCCTAGACTAATAAACACGGGTAGACAACTTGAAGACAACCCATGAACCAGTACGGCTATCGCTGAGCCATGAACTGCTGCCTTACATCAAGTAATAATGATAATGATAATAAAAATTGTCATGATCATTATCTTAATTATCATCTCATCCTGTATCCCCGGGGGCTCTTTCAGTATAAATAGTATCCCCACCTTCTGGAAATTCTGTGCTAGAAATTTCCTCTTTTTCTGTCACTCTCTTTGTTTCTTTCTTCCTCCTTTGCTTTCTGTCATTTCTTCCTATCATTATCTGCCTTGCTGGTCCATTGACCTGTATGTGTTCGATAAAATCTTACGTACTTTTTTCTTAGGATCGATAATTGCATTTTTGGCTCTAGGGAAATGAGATATGCGGAAGCAATTTTAGGTAATTTAAGCCTGTTTTTATGTATGTTTGGTGTCCTTAGGTATGCTTACATTTGTATTTATGTATGTTTTGGTGTCCTTAGGTATGCTTACATTTGTATTTATGTATGTTTGGTGTCCTTAGTATGCTAATTTGTATCAGGTGTGTTTTTCAAATCCCCTGTGCCATAACTTGGACGGAATAGTCAACGCCAGGGGCATGTCCTTAGATCATGTGCACGAATGCATTGATATGTGTGCCTAATTTTCTTTTCTTTTCTTTTTTTTTCCTGTTGAAATTGTGTGTTTTGAAATGCTTATAGCTCTGATATAAGCTGTACGCAGTCTGCTGGGCTTTAAACAACAATAACAATAACAATCTACATTATGTAATCCTGTAACCAGATGATGTTTATGGGAGGGGTTACATTGAAGTGAGGCAAGACGCAGCAGTAGACAGAATCTGTTCTTGCTTGTCTATGGGGTACAGCAGCTTTCAGTTTCAGTTCAGTTTCAGGTTCTCAAGACAACGTCTCCGCACTCGGAACGAATTCCATATGCGCTAACGTCACAGATGCCATGTGTTGTATAGCGATTATAGCACAAGCCTTAAGCCTACACATAAAGCCATGAGCTGGCCAGGTCCTGAGGCCCTACCAAGCCTACGTTCTTCCTAGTCTATATTTTGAACTGGTATTGTATCAGCCTATCACTCGAATAGAGACGGAACTTAGTGGGTGGTCAATTTCTGGACAAAACCAACTGTGAATGAGTGGGCACCTTGCCTTGTTTGTGCTGGGGAAGGTTAAGTATTGCGGGAGAGGACTGAGCACACACCACACCTCTCCCAACGATTTGAATATATGACACTCGTCTGTCTACCTTACAGTCGTCCACGTTACATAAGGGGAACATTGTACCTCCAGGCGGACGTGGAGCCCATCTAGCCAGTGGAAACCAGGCGAGAGAAACAAACAATAATGCAATCACCGCCCCCCCCCCCCCCCCTACACCGGTTTGGTTTCGGACACAAGTCACGCGCGCTCCACATCTCCAACACAGGCATGAAGAAGAGAAAATACCTTGCGACAGCACAGACACGACTGTGTCAACATCACTTTAATTAATTAAATAATATGCCAACTTGTGGAGTAGCCAGCCGTAGTTTGATTTTGTTTATTCACACTGTGATCTGGAGCGAACATGGACAAGCACAGCTTCAGTTTCTCAAGACGACGTTTCCGCACTAACGTCACATGTGCCATGTGTATGGTGATCACGGCACAAGCCTTAAGCCTGCACATAAACCCATGAGCTGACCAGGTCCTGAGGGCCTACCTAGACTATGTTTTACCTAGTCTATATGAGCATCTAGTCTAGACAAGCAAAGAAAGTCTACAGTTTGTCTTTCAGGTTGGAATTTGTTCACCGAGAGATTCATCACAACCAGGCAATTTCATACGCGCTCCACACGAATTTGCCAGCTATTATCTATAGCAGACTCCTTAACCCTTTGACTCCCCCATTCTATCCACCAACTACAAAAACTTAACCCTTTGATTCCCTCACACTATAACACTGCAGGAAGCTGGTGGTTTGGGTGAGGGAATGAAAGCGCAGGAAGCTGGTGGACAGGGTGAGGGAATCAAAGGATTAAGGTTTTGCTTTGCTAACATGGTTGACAACGCAGGATGCTGGTGGACAGGGTGCGGGAGACAAAGGGATAAAAGTACGCCTGCGGAAAACCCTATACACTGGCCACAAAGGGTTAAAAGTAAGCCTGCGGAAAACCCTATACACTGGCCAAAATCTCGAAATGGGACAAAGGAAAGGTGGGGGGGGGGGGCGAAAGGAAGAGACCAGGACCTATGAAACAAAAAGCTGACATTAGCAGAATGATTTGAACATTACGCTGGGCAACGAACAGGCCGGATTTTACGTTGCGAGCTGGCGTTGAACCCGATACAACATACCTTAACCCTTTGACTCCTGCAGCCTGCCTGTCCACAAATATCCTGCGTTACCAGCCATGCTAGCAAAGCAAAAAACTTAACCCTTTGACTCCTGCAGCTTGTCCACAAACATCCTGCATTGCCAACCATGCCAGCAAAGCAAAAAACTTAACCCTTTGACTCCCTCACCCTATCCACCAGCTTCCAAAAATGCATTTAATACACGTACCCAATTATCAATCTTGGGAAAAAAAGTACATAAGACTTTTTTTTATCGAACACATACGGGTGAATGGACCAGCAAGGCAGAAAATATTGGGAAGAAATGACAGAAAGCAAAAAAACAAGGCAAAAACAAAGAGAGTGACAGAAAAGAGGACATTACAGGCACAGAATTTCCAGAAGATGGGGATACTGTTTATACTGAAAGAGCCCACGGGATCCCCACGGGGGGGGGGGGGGGGGGGGGGCTATGAATTGTAACGTAGACGGGTTTCTCGGATTTTGTACCAGCTACGACACTCGTCATTGTACAGACCCTTTTCTTCCACCAACGTGATGTCCAATACCCTGGTTCTAAAAATAAATAAATAAATACATAAATAAAATGAATAAATAAACAATAAATAATAAATAAATGAATAAATAAATAAACGATAAAAAAAACCATCATCACTGAAACAAGCATAATCTTTACATACGTAATGTACATTCTTTTAGCCCTAATTTTCAGTTCAAAGAGAATAACATATATATATATATAATATACCTTTTTTAATCTCTCAGCATCCATTTTTTGATAACTTATATCTTGTAGCTAACACAACAGCTGAATTTATGAATATTGGATACGTTTTCATTTCTCCACACGCTAAATCATTACGTGATATATGAGAGGACAGACAGACAGACAGACAGAAAGACAGACAGGCAGACAGACAGAGAGACGGAGATACGAGGAGAGATAGAGAAAAAGAGACGGAGAGAGAGAAAGAGAGAGAGAGAGGGGGGGGAGGACAGACAGACAGACAGAGACAGAGACTGAAAGCCAGACAGACAGAAAGCCAGACAGAGAGAGAGACAGACAGACAGAGACAGCCACAGACACAGAGAGAGAGAGGGGGGGCACAGAGAGGCAGAAACAGAGAGACTGTGAGAGAGAGAGACAGATAGACAGACAGAGAGACGGGAGAGAGAGACAGAGAGACAGACACAGATATAGGGAGGGAAGGTGGGAGAGAGGGAGAAAGAGAGAGTGAGTGAGAGAGACAGAGAGAAAGAGAGAGAGATTTACTGACGTCATAATATTTCATTGTTCAAGAACAGTAGTATTCGGTCCCATGGGATCTGTCTTATAGCTAATCCTTGCTACTCTATACACAAAATATTAACATAAGAAATATAGGGGGCCTACTATAATACATGAGAGAGAGAGAGAGAGAGAGAGAGAGAGAGAGAAACAGGCAGACAGACAGACAGACAGACAGACACATACACACACAGAGATAGACACACACACACGCGCGCGCAACGCGCACACACGCACACACACACACATACCTACATGCACACATACAACACACACACGCATGCACATGCACACGTTTACATAACGCACACACACACACACACACACACTCACACCCACAAACACACACACTCACACATTCGTCTAAAAGCATACAATTATATGAACAGACGTTAAAAGAAATAACGCACGAACGAACACACACACACACACACACACACACACACACACACACACACACACACACACACACACACACACACACACACACACACATCCAACCACTACCACCACCACCACCACCACCCACAGAGTAGCACACG
>JAPXFY010000023.1:3885114-3897614 GCA_030674185.1 Monoplex corrugatus
GAGAAAGAGACAGAAAGACAGAGAAACAGAGGGATGGAGACAAACAGACAGACAGGAAGAGAAAGAGAGAGAGAGAGGGAGAGACAGAGGGATGGAGACAGACAGACAGGAAGAGAGAGAGAGAGAGAGAGAGAGGGAGGGAGAGAGAGAGAGAGAGAGAGAGAGGGAGGGAGAGAGAGAGAGAGAGAGAGAGAGCATGAAAACTTTCTCATTACCACTATCATCATTTGTTAACATGAACAAGATGAAAACAGATCCAGAAATGTCACTTAAGATCTTTGCTGCTCCCTTCCCATGCATGTGTTTTATCTTATTTCATGTCATTTCATGTCATTTCATTTCAGTTCAGTTCAGTTCATTTTACACAGTTGTCTTTCTCAAAGGTTTCTGTTTTTTAGTATTATTTCAGACCTAACACTATATCGACTAGAAGATATTTGTTTGCCTGCCTTTGTGTTTCTGATTGCATTTGTTCTCACTGCACGAGAGACAAGTCTACGGTCTCAGTCTATGTAAGTAAGTAAGTAAGTAAGTAAGTATGGAGATTTTTATAGCGCTTTCTATGGACTCAAAGCGCTTCACAAATTTGAAAAGGAGGAGTAAAGTGGTGAAATGGGAGGGGAGAACACATTTTCAACAAAATACATGTCAGAAAATGTGTAGGAGAGTACATCAAAACTTTAAAGGCCGTTTTCTCAAAATGGCCGTCATACAACTTAATGACTTTAAACATACATACTGTCTACATTTTTTTGAGTATAAGCTTTATTCAGGTACCAAAATAATCACCAGAATGTACACTTTCCCGTGATATGTATATCTCAAAATACTCAAAATGCTAGCTAAGACTGATTTCGTGCTGGGAGGTCACATTTTATTTAAGACCCGCCATATACGTTTTCTTACCGGGTATCAAAAGAAAGTGAGCACCGGAAGCTCAGCGACAGGTCGACAGAAGAGCGGTGCAGGGGCAAAAAGGGTACGGCCTGAGAAAACCCGAAAAAGGCGTGCCCCTGAGACGGCCCGCTAATGTGTATACTGTGTGGCTCACGTAATCATAAGGACTAAAAGGAGTGGGTGGATGGAGGGGTGGGGTGTGGGGTGGAATTTGGAAAGGGGGGTGGGGGTGGGGTTTTGAGAAACCTTGGGAGTGGGGTGGCTGGTTGGAGAAGGTTGTTGGTGGTGGGTGATAGTAGGTGTGTGTGTGTGTTCGTGTGTGTGTTTGTGTGTTCGTGTGTGTGTTTGTGTGTGTGTGTGTTTGTCTTTGTGTGTGTGTGTTGTATGTTGTGTGTGTGTTTGTATGTGTTGTATGTGTTTGTGTGTGTGTTGTGTGTATGTACGTGTGTTTGTGTGTGTGTTTGATAGACAGAGAGAGAGAGAGAGTGTGTGTGTACTCTGTGTGTGTGTGTGTGTGTGTTTGTGTGTGTGTGTACTCTGTGTGTGTGTGTGTGTGTATGTGAGTGTGTGTTTGTTTGTGTGTGTGTGAGTGTGTGTTTATTTGTGTGTGTCTGTGTTTGTGTGCGTGCGTGTGTGTGTGTGTGTGTGTGTGTGTGTGTGTGTGTCTGTGTGTCTGTGTGTATACGTATGTGTGTATGTGCATGTGTGTGTACTCTGTGTGTGTGTGTGTGTGTGTGTGTGTGTGTGTTTGTGTGTGTGTGTTTTGTCTCTGTGTGAGTGTGTGTTTGTGTGTGTGTGAGTGTGTGTGTTTATTTGTGTATGTGTGTGTGTTTGCGTGTGCGTGCGTATGTGTGTACGTGCATGTGTGTGTACTGTGTGTGTGTTCGTTCCTTGATTTAACGTCTTTTCACTATAAGTGATATTAGACGGGTAAAAATGGCATGGAGGATGATTTTTTTTTTTTTTTTGGTGGGGGAGGGGGAGAGGGGACAGAGGGGAACAGAGTAAGAGACGGGAAAAAAAAAATTAAAAGGAATCGGCAAGGTTTTTAGAAAAAGGATATGGATGAACAGAGAAATGAAACTAGAACAACGCTAACATTAAATGTAAAAGAAAACATCGTCATAAAAAACAAAACAAAACAAAATAAAATAATAATAATTAAAATAATAACCTTAAAGTAACGCATTAACAGGACTGTGAACCAATGATTCTGAAATTTTAACTAACAGAACTTGATCTGATATTACTTCTTTAAAATGCTTTTCAAGATAGTTTCCTTGTGTAAACATCTTTGGTAAGAAATAACGAAGCTTTCTGCAGTAAAACAAACAGTGATACAATGTGAATTGTTCACCGCAAATACATAAAACGTTTTTACAATATTTAGTTTTCAAAGCGTTCATTTGAATACGAAAATATGTGGTAACAATTGATCTCAAATGATATAACGAAGAATACTGAATTTTTTTACAGATATTTTGAACTGAAAGTTTGATTCTTTTTTGGGACACAAATTTTTCATTTAAATGTTCATGAAATCGAATCCATGATGCTAATTCTAGCGAGTTGTAAGCTTCATTTACCGAGGTGTTAACATGTAATTCTATGGAATTTTCAGAATTGAGTGCACCGGATTTAGCTGCTCTGTCAACTACGTTGTTGCCTTGAAGACCAACGTGAGAAGGCACCCAGCATAAACTGATTTCCGAGCCATTTATCTTTAAACAGTGTATTAGATGATTTGCCTCAATTATTAAATCAGGTCTTGTGTCTGTATCAAAAGACTGTAAGGCATATAATACAGATTTTGAATCAACAAAGAGAACTACTTTGAAAGACACAGGCCGAAGGCTTATTAAATAATGCAACGCTTGAACAACAGCGACCAGTTCTGCTGTATATATAGATACATTTGTCCCAATGAAAAAAGACTTTTTAATGTTAAATTCTGGAACATAAAACGCTGCTCCAGCGCTCTGATTTGCTAAGACTGACCCATCGGTAAAAATGTGGAGGTGGGTACGGTACTTTTCATCGATGTGTTCACAAACTGTGGATAGCGTAATGTTGACATTATCATCTTTTTTAACGTCTGCATAATCGAGATCAAACGTGGCCTTTAGCATTTCCCATGTAGGGATAGGCGTTAACATTGGTTTTTTGGCTATTTCATCCATAGTTATGCTGGATTGTTTGATCAGGTCAGATATGTAAGTTGCGGTTGTAATTTGTGTTGAAATGTTTTTTGCTCGTTTTGGAAAGTCAATATCAGACCTGATTTTAATTTCTTTGCTCACAAAATTATTCGCTTGTGAAGTAGTTCTAATTGCAAACTTTGCTGTAGCTAGCTCACGATGGTTGTTTAGAGGTAGAATTCCAGCAGCTTTGTACGTTACCAGAGTAGAAGCATGAGTTGGTACACCTAGTGCAATTTTAAGACTTTTGCAGTCCAAGTTCTGAATCTTTTTTAGTAAATATTTAGGTGCATTGAAAAAAATTTCTTGCGCGTAGGATAATTTAGACCTGACCAGCGCTGTTGCCAGATGAATCAGTATATTTGTATCCATTCCCCAGGGTAATTTGCTTATTATCTTTAGAAAATTTAAGGTTTTTCGTGCTTTTGTTAAAATATAATCAAAATGGATATTCCAGCTTAATTTCGACGTGATGTAAACTCCCAGAAATTTTACGACCTGTTTGTAATTTAACACTTCACCAAGCAATTTGAAAGTAGGTAAGTTATTTGAGTTACCACCAGGATCAAACAGCATCATGTTAGTTTTTTCTGCCGACAATGACAGACCATTTTCTAACATATAGTTTCCAAGGTTATCAAGATCAATTTGATACAACTTCCTGATGTAATTCCGTGTTCTCTGTGGAGTTGTCTTTTTTAAAGTGATATTCATCCAAGTACATATATCATCAGCATACTGTACTAAAACAACACGATTTGAAAGAGCTTTAGGAAGATCCTGTATAAGGATATTAAACAAAATAGGTGCTATCACTGAACCTTGTGGAATCCCCATGTCAAGGCATCGTGAAGTAGAATAACTAGCTCCCACTCTAGCCCGTATTGTTCTATTAGCTAAAAAAGATTTAATGTAATTGTACATATTACCAGATAAACCAACAGATTTTAGCTTGAACAATAGACGTTTATGCCAAACTTGATCGTAAGCTTTTTTTACATCAAAGAAAGTAGCTAAAACACTTTTTCTGCGGGCAAACTGTTGTTTGATCTGAGTTGTAAGTTTAACCAGGTGTTCAACTGCAGATCTCCCTTTTCTAAAACCCGCCTGGTTTACCGGAATAACATTATTTTTATCACAGTAGTGTAAAAGTCTGTTTAAGATCAATCTTTCCATTAGTTTGCTCGTGTGGGACGTCAAAGCAATGGGTCTGTAACTGTTTTTATCAGTTTTCGATTTTCCTGCTTTTAATATCGGTATAACTATAGACTTTTGCCAGATTTGTGGTACAGTTCCGTTAACCCAGCATTTCTGCAGAATTTTGTGTAGGAAAATAAGATAGTTTTCAGGGAGATGTTAATCATTTCAGTCGAAACTGCATCAACACCTACCGAACTCGTTTTGTTGTGTAGAGACAGTATTGTGTTTTTTAGCTCTTCTAAGGTGATTGGAGAATTAAACCAGAGATCATTCTGAGGTATTGGATCAGTGTAGATTGGGTTGTTATCTTCCATTTCTCTGTGATGTTTGCAGTCTGAAGATAAACCTTCAACTTTACTGTTTTTAGCAAATAATTCCACAAAAGTTTCTGCTTTGTCCATGTCTGAAGGAAATGTGTTACATGTTTCTATTATTATCGGACACCTTTGTAGGTTGGTTCCATTCTTCATTTGATTCATTTTCGTCCAGACTTTATGAAAATCTTTGAAATCTGAAATTTGTTTTGTGCAGAATGATGCCCAATAATCTTTCTTTGCTTCAGCGATGGTTTTGTTACATTGGGTGTTAGCTTTTTTCATTTCCACATGATCTTCAGGTTTCCGGCTTTTGATGTAGATTTTGAATTTCTCCCTTTTATATTGAACTGCTTTCTCACATGCCTCTGTCCACCAAACATTACCCAATCGATTATTCGATCTAGAAGTTTTGAGTTTCGGAATTGATATGTCTGCAGCGGCTAGAATTGACTCTTGGAATTTAGAAAACATAATGTCTACATTTTCACTTTCATAATGTCTGTAATCCTGATTAGCAAGAGTAGTTCGAAATAAGGACCAGTCTGCACGCTTGTAATTATATTTTGGAATAATATCAGGAGAGCTGTCTTTCATCCTGATGTTTTTGTCAGTTATGGTTATGATGATAGGTAGATGATCGCTTCCCAAAGTGTCTCTGTGAGTTTCCCAGGTACAGGATGGTGCTAATTCTGGTGATATCAGAGACAAATCGATGGCTGTCGCCCTGTGTTTGGAGACATCAGGGATCCTAGTGACACTACCATCATTTAGAAGGTAAAGCGAACTATCAACGATATTTTCTACCAAACGATTGCTTGTAACAGTAGAACAGTTCTTTTCCCAAAATGGGGAGTGGGAATTAAAGTCTCCACCTATTAGCCATTTACCACGCTGCTGATCTTGGATTGTGCGCAGCCATTCTGTGTTGTGGTCATTTGGACCTGTTGGCAGGTAGACTGACAAAACGTTGATGTTTAAAGAATTGCTTAATTGGACAGTGGCAGCACAAGCGTGCAAATCGTCGCTTGATTTCAAAACTGGGGAAGTAAGTAAGCAGTATTGTAAGTCTTTGAGTATATATATCGCGGTGGATACCTTCTTCCCGTGATTCCCACATTCATAGACTGGAGGATAGTAATAATTGGGGAAATTGGGAAGCTTGGTTGCGACAACATTCATCGACTGCAGAATCAAAACTTCACATCTATTTGATGTCAGGAAATGCTCTAAGTATGCCGAATTGGTGGAAAGGGATCTACAATTCCATTGCAAAAACTTGACTTGGGATTGTTGTCGCATTACTGATACTGGTTTATCTCCAACTTTCTATTGACTTTATTTATGGACGATAATAATGAAAACTTTGACTTTCTGTGTACAGGAGAGATGGACAGAAAGAAAATTACGCAATTACTTAGACTACGAAGTAAAGATAACAAAATTGTAGCAAAACGATGAAAAGAAAATTATATAGTCAACGTATAAATAACTTATTGAGGAGATATTAGATTACAATGAATAACAAATAACCAATAATCAAAATAATAGCATACACGTCTTCAAATGTACAGAGTGTATAGTCTGACTGAGTCTTGATAGTCGGACTAAAACCTGGTTATTGTATACTTTCAGCAGAAGAAATGTCAGAGATGACGCAGAAAAAGTCCTGTGACATGAACGTCAAGAATTGTATATGTAATACTGTTATATCACAACATATTATACGGCCACCATGGTACGTAGTTGTCGAAAAGGTGGTACCGTCCTCTGGAGAATCTGGAAGGATGTAGCTGTGCTGATCTTGATCTTGCTGTTCTCCTTGGAGTCTCCCAAAAGAGGTCTCGAATGTGTCTTCCAAGATTTCCTGCAATGATGCTGCTTCCTCTGGTGGTGGGGTGAATGTCATCTTTTAGAAATTGTTGTGTGGTACGAAGGTTCTCATGTGATACTAAAGAAATATTTTTCATATCAACAAGTTCAGCAGATAGTAAAGCGTTGAACAGATTTCGTTGAACCTCCATTCGGGCCTGCCGTACAGGGGCAACCTTACTAACGACTAATTTTGAATTAGGATGTTCTTGTGTGTGTGTGTGTGTGTGTGTGTGTGTTTGTGTGTGTGTGTGTGTGTTGTGTGTGTGTGTTTGTGTTGTGTGTGGTGTGTGTGTTTATGTGTGTGTTGTGTGTGTGTGTGTGTGGTGTGTGTGTGTGTGTGTGTGTGTGTGTGTGTGTGTTGTGTGTTGTGTTGGTGTGTGTGTGTGTGTGTGTGGTGAGTGTTGTGTGTGGTGTTGTGTTTGTGTGTTGTGTGTGTGTGTGTGTTGTGTGTGTGTGTGTGTGTGTGTGTGTGTTGTGTTTTTGTGTTGTGTGGTGTTGTGTTGTGTGTTGTGTGTGTGTGGTGTGTGTTGTTGTTGTGTATGTGTGTTGTGTGTGTTGCGTGTGTGCGTGCGTATGTGTGTGTAGTGATGTGTGGTGTATGTGTGTGTGTTCGTTCCTTGATTTAACGTCTTTTCACTATAAGTGATATTAGACGGGTAAAAATGGCATGGAGGATGATTTTTTTTTTTTTTTTTTGTGGGGGGGGAGGGGAGAGGGGACAGAGGGGAACAGAGTAAGAGACGGGAAAAAAAAAATTAAAAGGAATCGGCAAGGTTTTTAGAAAAAGGATATGGATGAACAGAGAAATGAAACTAGAACAACGCTAACATTAAATGTAAAAGAAAACATCGTCATAAAAAACAAAACAAAACAAAATAAAATAATAATAATTAAAATAATAACCTTAAAGTAACGCATTAACAGGACTGTGAACCAATGATTCTGAAATTTTAACTAACAGAACTTGATCTGATATTACTTCTTTAAAATGCTTTTCAAGATAGTTTCCTTGTGTAAACATCTTTGGTAAGAAATAACGAAGCTTTCTGCAGTAAAACAAACAGTGATACAATGTGAATTGTTCACCGCAAATACATAAAACGTTTTTACAATATTTAGTTTTCAAAGCGTTCATTTGAATACGAAAATATGTGGTAACAATTGATCTCAAATGATATAACGAAGAATACTGAATTTTTTTACAGATATTTTGAACTGAAAGTTTGATTCTTTTTTGGGACACAAATTTTTCATTTAAATGTTCATGAAATCGAATCCATGATGCTAATTCTAGCGAGTTGTAAGCTTCATTTACCGAGGTGTTAACATGTAATTCTATGGAATTTTCAGAATTGAGTGCACCGGATTTAGCTGCTCTGTCAACTACGTTGTTGCCTTGAAGACCAACGTGAGAAGGCACCCAGCATAAACTGATTTCCGAGCCATTTATCTTTAAACAGTGTATTAGATGATTTGCCTCAATTATTAAATCAGGTCTTGTGTCTGTATCAAAAGACTGTAAGGCATATAATACAGATTTTGAATCAACAAAGAGAACTACTTTGAAAGACACAGGCCGAAGGCTTATTAAATAATGCAACGCTTGAACAACAGCGACCAGTTCTGCTGTATATATAGATACATTTGTCCCAATGAAAAAAGACTTTTTAATGTTAAATTCTGGAACATAAAACGCTGCTCCAGCGCTCTGATTTGCTAAGACTGACCCATCGGTAAAAATGTGGAGGTGGGTACGGTACTTTTCATCGATGTGTTCACAAACTGTGGATAGCGTAATGTTGACATTATCATCTTTTTTAACGTCTGCATAATCGAGATCAAACGTGGCCTTTAGCATTTCCCATGTAGGGATAGGCGTTAACATTGGTTTTTTGGCTATTTCATCCATAGTTATGCTGGATTGTTTGATCAGGTCAGATATGTAAGTTGCGGTTGTAATTTGTGTTGAAATGTTTTTTGCTCGTTTTGGAAAGTCAATATCAGACCTGATTTTAATTTCTTTGCTCACAAAATTATTCGCTTGTGAAGTAGTTCTAATTGCAAACTTTGCTGTAGCTAGCTCACGATGGTTGTTTAGAGGTAGAATTCCAGCAGCTTTGTACGTTACCAGAGTAGAAGCATGAGTTGGTACACCTAGTGCAATTTTAAGACTTTTGCAGTCCAAGTTCTGAATCTTTTTTAGTAAATATTTAGGTGCATTGAAAAAAATTTCTTGCGCGTAGGATAATTTAGACCTGACCAGCGCTGTTGCCAGATGAATCAGTATATTTGTATCCATTCCCCAGGGTAATTTGCTTATTATCTTTAGAAAATTTAAGGTTTTTCGTGCTTTTGTTAAAATATAATCAAAATGGATATTCCAGCTTAATTTCGACGTGATGTAAACTCCCAGAAATTTTACGACCTGTTTGTAATTTAACACTTCACCAAGCAATTTGAAAGTAGGTAAGTTATTTGAGTTACCACCAGGATCAAACAGCATCATGTTAGTTTTTTCTGCCGACAATGACAGACCATTTTCTAACATATAGTTTCCAAGGTTATCAAGATCAATTTGATACAACTTCCTGATGTAATTCCGTGTTCTCTGTGGAGTTGTCTTTTTTAAAGTGATATTCATCCAAGTACATATATCATCAGCATACTGTACTAAAACAACACGATTTGAAAGAGCTTTAGGAAGATCCTGTATAAGGATATTAAACAAAATAGGTGCTATCACTGAACCTTGTGGAATCCCCATGTCAAGGCATCGTGAAGTAGAATAACTAGCTCCCACTCTAGCCCGTATTGTTCTATTAGCTAAAAAAGATTTAATGTAATTGTACATATTACCAGATAAACCAACAGATTTTAGCTTGAACAATAGACGTTTATGCCAAACTTGATCGTAAGCTTTTTTTACATCAAAGAAAGTAGCTAAAACACTTTTTCTGCGGGCAAACTGTTGTTTGATCTGAGTTGTAAGTTTAACCAGGTGTTCAACTGCAGATCTCCCTTTTCTAAAACCCGCCTGGTTTACCGGAATAACATTATTTTTATCACAGTAGTGTAAAAGTCTGTTTAAGATCAATCTTTCCATTAGTTTGCTCGTGTGGGACGTCAAAGCAATGGGTCTGTAACTGTTTTTATCAGTTTTCGATTTTCCTGCTTTTAATATCGGTATAACTATAGACTTTTGCCAGATTTGTGGTACAGTTCCGTTAACCCAGCATTTCTGCAGAATTTTGTGTAGGAAAATAAGATAGTTTTCAGGGAGATGTTTAATCATTTCAGTCGAAACTGCATCAACACCTACCGAACTCGTTTTGTTGTGTAGAGACAGTATTGTGTTTTTTAGCTCTTCTAAGGTGATTGGAGAATTAAACCAGAGATCATTCTGAGGTATTGGATCAGTGTAGATTGGGTTGTTATCTTCCATTTCTCTGTGATGTTTGCAGTCTGAAGATAAACCTTCAACTTTACTGTTTTTAGCAAATAATTCCACAAAAGTTTCTGCTTTGTCCATGTCTGAAGGAAATGTGTTACATGTTTCTATTATTATCGGACACCTTTGTAGGTTGGTTCCATTCTTCATTTGATTCATTTTCGTCCAGACTTTATGAAAATCTTTGAAATCTGAAATTTGTTTTGTGCAGAATGATGCCCAATAATCTTTCTTTGCTTCAGCGATGGTTTTGTTACATTGGGTGTTAGCTTTTTTCATTTCCACATGATCTTCAGGTTTCCGGCTTTTGATGTAGATTTTGAATTTCTCCCTTTTATATTGAACTGCTTTCTCACATGCCTCTGTCCACCAAACATTACCCAATCGATTATTCGATCTAGAAGTTTTGAGTTTCGGAATTGATATGTCTGCAGCGGCTAGAATTGACTCTTGGAATTTAGAAAACATAATGTCTACATTTTCACTTTCATAATGTCTGTAATCCTGATTAGCAAGAGTAGTTCGAAATAAGGACCAGTCTGCACGCTTGTAATTATATTTTGGAATAATATCAGGAGAGCTGTCTTTCATCCTGATGTTTTTGTCAGTTATGGTTATGATGATAGGTAGATGATCGCTTCCCAAAGTGTCTCTGTGAGTTTCCCAGGTACAGGATGGTGCTAATTCTGGTGATATCAGAGACAAATCGATGGCTGTCGCCCTGTGTTTGGAGACATCAGGGATCCTAGTGACACTACCATCATTTAGAAGGTAAAGCGAACTATCAACGATATTTTCTACCAAACGATTGCTTGTAACAGTAGAACAGTTCTTTTCCCAAAATGGGGAGTGGGAATTAAAGTCTCCACCTATTAGCCATTTACCACGCTGCTGATCTTGGATTGTGCGCAGCCATTCTGTGTTGTGGTCATTTGGACCTGTTGGCAGGTAGACTGACAAAACGTTGATGTTTAAAGAATTGCTTAATTGGACAGTGGCAGCACAAGCGTGCAAATCGTCGCTTGATTTCAAAACTGGGGAAGTAAGTAAGCAGTATTGTAAGTCTTTGAGTATATATATCGCGGTGGATACCTTCTTCCCGTGATTCCCACATTCATAGACTGGAGGATAGTAATAATTGGGGAAATTGGGAAGCTTGGTTGCGACAACATTCATCGACTGCAGAATCAAAACTTCACATCTATTTGATGTCAGGAAATGCTCTAAGTATGCCGAATTGGTGGAAAGGGATCTACAATTCCATTGCAAAAACTTGACTTGGGATTGTTGTCGCATTACTGATACTGGTTTATCTCCAACTTTCTATTGACTTTATTTATGGACGATAATAATGAAAACTTTGACTTTCTGTGTACAGGAGAGATGGACAGAAAGAAAATTACGCAATTACTTAGACTACGAAGTAAAGATAACAAAATTGTAGCAAAACGATGAAAAGAAAATTATATAGTCAACGTATAAATAACTTATTGAGGAGATATTAGATTACAATGAATAACAAATAACCAATAATCAAAATAATAGCATACACGTCTTCAAATGTACAGAGTGTATAGTCTGACTGAGTCTTGATAGTCGGACTAAAACCTGGTTATTGTATACTTTCAGCAGAAGAAATGTCAGAGATGACGCAGAAAAAGTCCTGTGACATGAACGTCAAGAATTGTATATGTAATACTGTTATATCACAACATATTATACGGCCACCATGGTACGTAGTTGTCGAAAAGGTGGTACCGTCCTCTGGAGAATCTGGAAGGATGTAGCTGTGCTGATCTTGATCTTGCTGTTCTCCTTGGAGTCTCCCAAAAGAGGTCTCGAATGTGTCTTCCAAGATTTCCTGCAATGATGCTGCTTCCTCTGGTGGTGGGGTGAATGTCATCTTTTAGAAATTGTTGTGTGGTACGAAGGTTCTCATGTGATACTAAAGAAATATTTTTCATATCAACAAGTTCAGCAGATAGTAAAGCGTTGAACAGATTTCGTTGAACCTCCATTCGGGCCTGCCGTACAGGGGCAACCTTACTAACGACTAATTTTGAATTAGGATGTTCTTGTGCTATTTGTTTTATGCCTGAAGCGAGATGTTTAGTTGTTGCAGCGAGATCTTTGCTGTTCAAATCATGCACGCCACAATGAAAAACAAAACAGTCTGCAGTATCGTCACATTTGGAAAGGGCCATGTCTAATGAGCTTTGAATGTCATGAGGGGCGGTCACAGGGCACGAGTCTCCTTCGAAACCGTAAGATCGCCCCAGTCTTCTCGAGTTGACACCTCTCAACACAGAGTCGTGGACAGTGATAACATACGGAAGATCATGGTGCTTTTTATCTTGTTTTGGAATAGGCCTATCTTCAGAGCGTGATGTTGTATGGTTCGGATGTAAAATGACGTCTTTAGCTTGTGTGACGTCATGACGTTGTTCTTTCTTGTATTTTATTTTATTTTCAGGTACTTTTGTTGCTTGCTGTTTATTTTTGCTGCTGGGGTTTGGTGCCTTGAGGTTTCGAGCCTGTTTGTCGTCCTGCTTGCTTGTATGGTTTTGT
>JAPXFY010000023.1:3907614-3915114 GCA_030674185.1 Monoplex corrugatus
CCAGAAGGTGGGTGTACCATTTATACTGAAAGAGCCCTCAGCTACCCCACCAGAGGGGATCGTGTATACCTGAATACAAGTGTAATCATAATTAAGGAAACTAAAACACACATACAGACACAGTCCTAAATTATTTAATAAAATCACTTCCGCACATCACATATATCCCAAAGCCAAAACATTTACTTAATACACGTACCCAATTATCAATCCTACAGAACTACGTAAGACTTTATCGAACACGTACAAGTGAATGAGGCAACAAGAGATAGAGACAGATGCAAGTCCATGATCGCCAACGCCATGCGGCAGGGCACCTGATGATGATGATACAGGTGCCCTGCCACATGGCGTTCGCGATCATGCCTTCCATATGCATCTATCCCTTGTTGCTGCAAGCACATCTTCCACCCTTTCTGTCCTCAGCCACTCTGCAAGTCTGTACAGTATTTTCCCCCAGGTCTACCGGTGCTCTCTTTCCCTCCAGCTTTCCTGTTGTGACCAGGTGCTCCAATTCCCCTTTCTTCGTAAAATGGCCTGTAAATGCTGCCTGTCTTTTCCTAATCTTAAAAGGAACAAGGCAGAAACAAAAAGAATGACAGAAACGAGAACATTTCTAGCACAGATTTTTCAAGACGGTGGGGATACTGTTTTATACTGAGACAGCCCCTGGTTCCTCATGGGAAAGGAAAGGTGGGGGGAGGGGAGTGGGAGAGGGTAAGGGTTGTTGGGTTGTGCGTCAACAGGTGAAAAGCCCTAGGGGATCAAAAGGACAGACGGAACGAAGGGAGTGGAGGGGGAGAGGGGAGGGGAGTGGAGGGGGAGAGGGAGGGGAGTGGAGGGGAGAGGGAGGGAGAGGAAGGAGGGGAAGGAGGGGAGAGGGGAGTGGGGAATGAGGGGAGAGGGGAGTGGAGTAGGAGAGGGGAGTGGGGGGAGAATGGAGTGGAGGAGGAGAGGGGAAGTGGAGGGGAGAGTGGAGGGAGGAGGAGGGGAGTGGAGGAGGAGAGGGGAGTGGAGGGGGGAGGGGAGTGGAGGGGGAAGGGGAGTGGAGGGAAGGGGAGTGGATGGGAAGGGGTGGAGTGGAGGGGGAGAGGTGAATGGAGGGGGAGAGGGGGAGTGGAATGGAGTGGAGGGGGAGAGGGGGTGGATTTGGAAAGGAGAGGGAGAGTGGAGTGGAGGGGGAGAGGAGAGTGGAGGGGAGAGTGGAGTGGAGGGAGAGGGGAAGGAAGGGGAGAGGAGGGGAGGGGAGGGGAGAGGAGAGTGGAGTGGAGAGGGATGAGGGGAGGGGAGGGGAGTGGAGAGAAGGAGAGAGGGGAGGTGTGGAGTGTGGACCAGGAAGGGGTGTAGTGAGCTGTGAACAATGCCATTGTCAAAACCACAAAAACCAAGACTCGCCACCATCGCTGAGAATTAGGGGGTGCGGTACTGGTGAAAGGAAGGTGGGTTTGCCAACTTTTTGTTGTTGTTGTTGTGTTGTTGTCTGGACGGAGCGAGAGGAGTGTCTGATTTGTGTTGTGTATGTGTGTGTTGTTTGTGTGTGCGTGTGCGTGTGCGTTGTGTGTGTGTGTTGTGTGTTGTTGTGTGTGTGGTGTATGTGTGTGTGTGTGTGTGTGTGTGTATGTATGTTTATGCGTATGTGTGTGTGTGTGTGTGTGTGTGTGTGTGTGTGTGTGTGTGTGTGTGTGTTGCTATATGTGTGTGTATGTCCTCTCTCAGTGTCTCTCTCACTCTCTCTATGTGTGGTGTGTGTGTGTGTGTGGTGTGTGTGTGCGTGCGTGCGTGCGTGCGTGGTGTGTGTGTGTGTCTGTTTGTCTGTCTGTTGTCTGTCTGTAGGAAAACAGGATGCTTCTACAATCCAGACAACGAGAGAGAGAAGTTCCGTGAGTTGTGACTAAACATTTCAGTTTGCGGACAGGTAGATTGGCGGTGGTCAGGCGACTTGAGTGTTTTCACAAATCACATCCGTGAACTTAACAAAACAACTTCAGAGCCTGCAAGGTGACAGCCCCGACCATAATATACATCTCTCACTGGCAGGTACGCCTACGCCTTGCCTGATCTGGCGACAAAACACTTTGGCCGGACCAGTCGCCGTGGTGGCCAAGTGGTTAACGCAACGGACTGGAAAGTTGTTGTGGGGGTCGATTCTATCAGGCAGTCCTGTCAAAATTATTGTGATTTTTTTGGGCCCGCCTTCAATATCTAGCCAAACTAAAACAGCATTCAAGAAAATAAAAAAGTGTTCTTATTAACAAATGCCTATCAGTTATTATTAGGAAGCGAATTCTCCAGTGTTATATAGAACCAACACTGTTGTACGGATGAGAAGTTTGGACAATTATCAAGCAAAGTCATAACAAGATTGAGGCAGCTGAATTGTGGTTTCTAAAAAGAACGTTAAGAGTTCCATGGACAGCAAACAAACAAACAAAACAAAAACAAACAAACAAATCAAAAAAAAAAAAACAAAAAAAACAAAACAAAACAAAAATAACAAAAAAACAACCAACCAAACAAAAAAAAAACAAAATCAAAAAAAAAAAAGAAAATAAAAATATAAAACAAATAAAACCCAACCAACCAAACAAAAACAAAAATAAAAATAAAACAAACGGGACATCTTGAACGAAATCCAAAACAAGTGTGACTGCCCGTGTTCAAGCAAACAGGAACCAGAAAAAAAAAACACGAACAAAGCATCAGAAAGCGTGATTTCATAGGTTTTTTTTTCCTCACACTGAACAAAGCAGCAGGGAAGTTTCAGTCTTTTTCTCCTACTTTTTGTATTTGGTGTTTGTTTGTTTGTGATCTTACGCTTGACATGGCCGAAAATGTGCGCCTGTCTTTGTCTAGTTGTATCAATAAATACGCGTTCTGACTCTTTTAACGTGTTTTATTTTTTCTGGTTCTAGTCCTGAACGAAGCAAACACAAAAAGAACATTGATGAAGAAGATCAAGAAAAGACAAGCAACATTACAGGACATTTTATGAGACAAGAGGAATTTGATCACCTAGTCACAACAGGAGATCTAGAGGGAAAAGAACACCAGTCGAACCAGGCAGAAAATGCTATACAGTCTTGCAGAGTGGCTGGGGACAGAAATGGTGGGAGATATACTTGCACCGACAAAAGAAAGATACATATGGAGGGCCATGATCGCCAACGCCATGCGGCATAGCACATGATGATGATGATGATCCAAATCCTATCCAGAGTTGCTCTACAATGGGCTCATTAGAAAGACTTTTCCACATTGTATATGTTATAGAAGTCATGGTGATCAGTAAAAAACATGAAATCCCCTCCTGCAAAATAACAGCAAATGGCACAACCTTGACACAGGTTAATAAGTCAAATACCTGGGAACGGTCATTTCATCAGACGGCAGATGCACATCAGAAATAGCTGGCAGAACCGGCCAAGCCAAAACAGCATTCAAGAAGATGACAAGCATTCTTACCAACAAATGCCTATCAATTAACATCAGAAAGAGAGTCCTTGAATGTTATATAGAACCAATATGTTGTACGGATGCGAGGCGTGGACAGTCAGCAAGCAAAGCCAGAGCAGGATTGAGGCAGCCGAGATGTGGTTTCTCAGAAGAATGTTGAGAGTACCATGGACAGCAAAGGAAACAAACGAGACAGTCTTGATGGAGGCAGACACAAGTCGATCACTGATAAGGAAGATTAGGAAAAGACAAGCAATATTTATAGGCCATTTTATGAGGAAGGGGGATTTGGAGCACCTGGTCACAACGGGAAAGCTGGAGGGAAAGAGAGCACCGGGTAGACCCAGGGAGAGAATGCTGGACGGACTTGCAGAGTGGCTGAGGATGAAGAGGGTTGGGGAGATGCTGAGGGCAACGAGAGTAGAGAGGTTGGAAGTCCATGGTCGCCAACGCCATGCGGCAGGGCACCTGATGATGATGGTGATGATATGCTATAGTTTACCTGCTTTTTAATATGCTTATATCGTACGTATAGAGTGGCAAAGATTATCTGTAAGACAGGTCCAACGAGACCTAATACTACTAACTTTGAGTGATAAAGTGTTTTTTTTAAATCTGAAGTCCGACTGGAACCACACAGTCGAGTCTCATCCACTTCATGGATGCGTCGTTCAGGGTGCTGCTCAAATCTCCTGACCGAACACCGCAGGTTTAATTAAGTATCTCTCGAGCTCGGTTGACGCTGGGACAGTATATTATGACAGTAAAGACAGCGTATCGTCCCGTCACGCAATCTCAACTGCTAGCTAGAACTCCATATCATTGTGATCATCATCACCATCGTCGTCATCGTCATAGCAATATAAGAAATTGTCCTAGACTTTGTGGTATAGGAAATGGGACAGAATCAACACACACACACACACAAACACACACACATACACACACACACACACACACACACCGCGCGCGCGCAATCACGCACGCACACACAAAGAGAGAGAGAGAGAGAGAAAGAGAGACAATGACAAAAAGACAGACAGACAGAGATAGAGAGACAGAGAGAGACAAATACAGAGATGACAAGAGACAAGAAAGACAGAGAGAGTTACAGAGAGATAGAGAGAGACAGAAAGAGACAGAGAGAGTTACAGAGACACAGAGAGACAGAGACAGAGAGACGACACAGACACAGACAGACAGAGAGAGAAAAGAGAGAGAGAGAGAGAGAGAGAGAGAGAGAGAGAGAGAAGAGAGGCACAGACACAGACATCAAAAAGACAAACAAAATAAAACAAACCACAATTTTACACTTGCAACCAGCAAAAACCACACGTACCTGCTCCTACACTGAGATCAGTTGTGTTGAACTACTGCCTGTCACTGCGGACATCTTAAAAGACCAAAAGGGGAATTTTCAAATATCCAATTTATGCAGATGGCTCAACGTCTGTCCTATTTTTGGCCCGAACTTATTCAACTTTACCGAGAATTAGGTGCAAAGACGCCTCCAGGTGATACCCATAATGCCCATGTTGCGCCAAAACGATACTTCCTCTTCCTCTTTTTGCATACAGCAGTAGTGTACGACCGTTAGGAAGTCTAAAAGAGGGGGCAATGGACAAGGTGGGACCACAGAGAATACTACCTACGGTATGTATGCAGTCTCTTTGGTGGGACTAAGGGGTGGGGGTGGGGGTGGGGTATGGTAAGTTTACTGCCTAAACAGGAAATTCACTTTAAAATTCCTCGTTTTGATTCCTATACTCCACCATACCCAAATCATACAGAATTCAAAGATTGGATGGCAGGCATCCAGCGCTTCCTGTAGTCTGCCCGTATAGATCTGCTGGTCAGTGGTAGGCTGATAAAATACCAGTATAAAATATTAGACTAGGTAAAACATAGTCTAGGTAGGGCCTCAGGACCTGGCCAGCCCATGGGTTTATGTGCAGGCTTATGGCTTGTGCCATGGTCACCAAAAAACAAACAAAAAAACCACCAACAAAAAAAAAACAAAACAACCAAAAACAAACAAACAAACAAAAACACATGGCACCGGTGACGTTAGTGCATATGGAATTCGTTCCGAGCGCGGAGAAGTCGTCCTGAGAAACTGGAACTGAAACTGAATCTGAAACTGAAACTGCTGGAGAGATCTAAGACGGTATGAACCGCTACGACAGAGAGGCAAGACAGAAAGACCAAGGTAGAGAAAGATTTTAGGCAATGTTCACGGCATCTTATTCTTTTGTGGTTGTTGCTGCTGCTGCTGCTGCTGTTGATGTTGTAGTTTTGTTGTGTTGATGATGTGTGTTTTGTTGTTGTTTGTCTTTTTCTTTTTCTTCTTCTTCTTTTTCTCTCTTCTTTTTCTTCTTCTTCTTTCTCTTCTTTTCTCTCTTCTCTCTTCTTCTTCTCTTCTTCTTCTTCTTCTTCTTCTTTTCTTCTTCTCCTTCTTCTTCTTTTTTCTTCTTCTTCTCCTTCTTCTTCTTCTTTTCTTCTTCTTCTTCTTCTTCTTCTTCTTCTTTTCTTCTTCTCTTCTTCTTCTTCTTCTTCTTCTTTCTTCTTCTTCTTCTTCTTCTTCTTCTTCTTCTTTTTCTTCTTCTTCTTCTTCTTCTTCTTTCTTCTTCTTCTTCTTCTTCTTCTTCTTCTTCTTCTTCTTCTTCTTTCTTCTTCTTTCTTCTTCTTCTTCTTCTTCTTCTTCTTCTTCTTCTTCGTCTTCTTCTTCTTCTTCTTCTTCTTCTTTTTTTCTTCTTCTTCTCCTACCCCTCCTCTCTTTTCTTCTTCTTCTGCTCCGTCTTCTTCTTCTTCGTTTTCTTCTCGTTATTTTTCTTCTAGTAGATTTTAATTATCTGCACTTCTTCAAACTGTCCTTTTTTTTTGAGGGGGGGGGGGGGGAGGTCCTATAAGTTTCAACTATTCTCACCGCCCCTACAAATCTTCAATTCATTTTCCCCACTTCCTCACTGACTCCCCTTCCCTCCATCCCACCACCCCGTCCCCTCCCTCCCACATCATCCCCTTTTTCCTCACCCATCATACCCCCCCTCCTTAACCGAACCCTGCAACCTCTAAAATCTGTGGCCACGCCTCACCCGGCCCCCTGTCACTACTTCACTAACCCCGTCTGAAAAGTGGCGGGAGCCGATGAAAAGATGAAGCATTCGCACACATATGCAGAGAAAGAGAGAGAGAGAGAGAGAGAGCAGAGACAGACAGACAGACAGATAGACAGATAGACAGATAGACAGACAGACAGACAGAGACAGAGACAGAGAGAGAGGGAGGGAGAGAGACAGACAGACACAGAGACAGAGAGACAGAGACAGAGACAGAAAGAGAGACAGAGACAGACAGAGACAGAAACAGAGACAGAGAGAGATAGACACAGAGACAGAGAGACAGAGAGAGACCGAGCGAGCGAGAGAGAGAGACAGAGACAGAGACACAGGGAGACACAGAGAGAGAGAAGAGACAGAGAGAAGAGAGAGAAGAGAGAGAGAGAGAGAGAGAGGTGGAGGAAGCAAGAAAAACAGAGAGCGACAGAGACAGAGCTAGAGACAGAGACGGAGACAAAAACAGAAACAGAGAAGAGGAGAGAGAGAGAGAGAGAGAGGAGAGACAGACAGAGACAGACAGCAGATAGATGCACAGTGAGGTAGAGACAGAGATATGGAGAGAGCCAAAGAGAAAGAGAGGGGGGGGGGGGGCAGAGATAGAGACAGAGACGGAAAGACAAAGAGACAAAGACACAGAGAGGGAAAGAGAGGCACAGAGCAAAAGAGGAAGAGACAGACAGACAGAGACAAACCGAGCGAAAAAGAGGAGGGGATAGAGAGAAATAGGAAGAGAGCGGAGAGAGAGAGAGAGAGGAGAGAGAGAGAAGACAGAGAGAGAGAGAGGAGAGAGAGAGAGAGAGGAGAGAGAGAGAGAGAGAGAGACAGAGAGAGACAGAGAGAGAAAGAGAGAGAGAGAGTGAGAGAGAGAGAGAGAGACAGAGAGAGAAAGAGAGAGAGAGAAGGAGGGAAGAAGGGAGGGAGGGAGGGA
>JAPXFY010000023.1:3932614-3940114 GCA_030674185.1 Monoplex corrugatus
AGACGTTCAGTTTGATTTTCCGGTCAAACTGAGGAAAAAAGTCCAGGCCTTCAAAGCTGCCCGTTCAGAAGAACGACAACTTTGATTTTAAACAAACCAAGCGCCCAAGCCTTGAAGTGAATGTCCCTCGTGCCTCCGAGGAAGATTCTTGAGCCAGCGGCTTCGAGAGAGGTACTCCCTGCAACAATGCTGTAGGCCTATCTACTGTGGTCATTCTACATGATTGTAACAGTCATTGCACCTGTGGAAAAATTAGCTTCAGTGGGCGAGAGAGTGGGGAAACGATAGCTCTATCCCTTTTTCACTTTAACAATTTGACTCCCGCACCCTGACCACCAGCATCCTGCATTGTTAACCTTGCTAGCAAAGCAAAAATTTAACCCTTTGACTCCCGCACCCTGACCACCAGCATCCCGCATTGTAAACCATGCTAGCAAAGCAAAAATTTAACCCTTTGACTCCCGCACCTGACCACCAGCATCCCGCATTGTAAACCGTGCTAGCAAAGCAAAAACTTAACCCTTTGACTCCCTCACCCTATCCACCAGCTTCCTGCACCAACTTAACCCTTTGACTCCCTCATCCTTCCTTCCTGCAGGAAGCTGGTGGGTAGGGTGATGGAATCAAAGAGAGTCGGTTAAACATTCCTTGTGCTGGCCATGCATGAAAAACTAGTCTATGATAAAAAAAACACACAAAAAACGCTATGCCTATTCATCCGTCGGAACGACAAGAGAGTGCATCATCATCATCATCATCATCATCATCATCATCATCATCATCATCATCATCATCATCATCATCTTCATCTTCATCTTCATCATCATCGTGGAGCATATAGTCTTTAGATGTCCCCTTCACCAGGTGGCAAGACAGGACGTGTGGCCGACAGACACTCCGCTGACAACCAAACTCCATGGCTGCAGACAGGAGCTGGAAAAGACGGCTGCATTCATCACCCAGACTCAGCTGATTGTGTAGCAGCGTACGCCAAGAAGAAGAAGAAGAAGAAGATCATCATCATCATCATCATCATCATCATCATTATATGTTTAAGACATGACGGGCGTAATAATAATTATAATCAGGTAGGTAAACGGCGGATTTCCAACAGAAAAGTTATGGGTTCGATCAGCTTAATCTCAATGATCCATGGAGGTTTTTCTGATGTCTGAGGTCAACACACACATATATATATATATATATGGATGGAGGTTACTCAGTGCCCAAACTCCTTTCGCATGTATACGAATGCAGTATACACACCCATGGAAGATGGAGTATGCACACTGTGAAGAAACATACCATCTATACAGTGTGTGGACGAAATGACGTGCCTATCCAAAAAGAAGTCGGAAAGCGAAAAAAAACGTTTGAAAATCTCTCTCTCTCTCTCTCTCTCTCTCTCTCTCTCTCTCTCTCTCTCTCTCTCTCTCTCTCTCTCTCCTCTCTCTCTATTTCTGTCTCTGTCTGTCTGTCTGTCTGTCTGTCTCTGTCTCTGTCTCTCTCCCTCTCTCTGTCTGTCTATTTCAGTTTTTCTCTGTGTCTTTGTGTGTCTGTCTATCTCTCTCTCCCTCTCTCTCTCTCTGTCAGTCTCTCTATCTTTGTCTGTCTGTCTTCTGTCTGTCTGTCTGTCTGTCTGTTTTTTTCTCCCTCCCTCTCTCTGTCTGTCTATTTCAGTCTCTCTATTTGTCTCTGTCTGTTTGTATCTCTGTCTATCTCTCTGTCTGTTTATCTCTCTCTTTCCCTCTCTCTGTCTGTCTGTCTATTTCAGTTTCTCTCTCTGTCTGTCTCTGTCTGTCTGTCTCTCTGTCTGGCTGTCTGTCTCTCCATCTCTCTCTCTCTCTCTCTCTCTCTCTCTGTCGGTCTGTCTATCTCTGTCTGTCTGTCTTCTGCCTGCCTGTCTGTCTGTCTGTCTGTCTGTCTGTCTCCTTCCCTCTGTCTGTGTGTCTATTTCTGTCTCTCTCTGCCTCTGTCTGTCTGTCTCTCTCTGTCTCTTTGTCTGTCTCTCCGTCTCTCCTCCCTCCCTCTGTCTATCTGTCTGTCTGTCTGCCTGTCTGTCTGTCTGTCTGTCTGTCTGTCTGGTATCCGTGTTACGAAGCGATTATACTGTTGTGCGATATTTCGACCACGCTCGATTCTTCTATGTTGCTCAATGTCCCAATGTTTCCTCAAAAAGGCTGTCTGCGTATGTACGTCTAACACAGTAAACCATTCATAAAGGCTGTCTATGTCTGTACGTCTAACACAGTAAACCATTCATAAAGGCTGTCTACGTCTGTACGTCTAACACAGTAAACCATTCATAAAGGCTTTACGTATGTACGTCTAACACGGTAAATCATTCATAAAGGCTTTACGTATGCACGTCTAACACAGTAAACCATTCATAAAGGCTGTCTATGTCTGTACGTCTAACACAGTAAACCATTCATAAAGGCTGTCTATGTCTGTACGTCTAACACAGTAAACCATTCATAAAGGCTGTCTATGTCTGTACGTCTAACACAGTAAACCATTCATAAAGGCTGTCTATGTCTGTACGTCTAACACAGTAAACCATTCATAAAGGCTGTCTATGTCTGTACGTCTAACACAGTAAACCATTCATAAAGGCTGTCTATGTCTGTACGTCTAACACAGTAAACCATTCATAAAGGCTGTCTATGTCTGTACGTCTAACACAGTAAACCATTCATAAAGGCTGTCTATGTCTGTACGTCTAACACAGTAAACCATTCATAAAGGCTGTCTATGTCTGTACGTCTAACACAGTAAACCATTCATAAAGGCTGTCTATGTCTGTACGTCTAACACAGTAAACCATTCATAAAGGCTGTCTACGTCTGTACGTCTAACACAGTAAACCATTCATAAAGACTGTCTATGTCTGTACGTCTAACACGGTAAACCATTCATAAAGGCTTTACGTATGCACGTCTAACACAGTAAACCATTCATAAAGGCTTTACGTCTGTAGGTCGAATACAGTAAACCATTCATAAATACGTATGTACGTCTAATACAGTAAACCATTCATAAATACGTATGTACGTTTAACACAGTAAACCATTCATAAAGGCTTTACGTCTGTAGGTCTAATACAGTAAACCATTCACAAATACGTATGTACGTCTAACACAGTAAACCATTCATAAAGACTTTGTTCTGTACGTCGACACAGTAAACTATTCATAGTCTGTATGTATGTCTGTCTGTGTCTGTATATCTATCTGTATAGTGTATGTGTGTATGTGTATGTGTATGTGCCTGTCTGTCTGTCTGTCTGTTCCTCACTCTCGCTCTGTCTGTTTCCGTCTCTGTGTCTGTCTGTCTGTTTCTCTCTCTCTCTCTCTCTCTCTCTCTCTCTCTCTCTCTCTCTCTCTCTCCCTTCTCCTCTCTCTCCTCTCTCTCCCCTTTCTCTCTCTCTCTCTCTCTCTCTCTCTCTCTCTCTCTCTCTCTCTCTCTCTCTCCTCTCTCTCTCCCTGAACAAGGTGCAAATGAAAGAACGCCTAGAAACCTTTGTACATCCTCCGAAACTACGAGCAAATATGCTTACTTAATGAAAATATTGATTGTAATCATGCTGTGCATTCAATCATTGTTTGCACATGCATGTAATATCATCGTGTCATTTATAATTGACTGCGTCATACTGAAACATGAAAATGGAAATATGTATTAGAAATCACTGTAACATAAGGAGTAGGGATCATAATAACCGAGTATGAAAAAGTGCGATTCAAATATGAATGAAAACAAGTCCTTTCAACACACACCGTAAGAGCCCTAGGCGATTTACAAAAGCATATGTTATGGAAGCACATGTACGCAATAATGAATATATATATATGTAACCCCTGCCGCTACGAGAACGGCGAACCAGAAGACACACAATGTTAAGAAAACGTTATGAATAAATTATAATGCAATAAGATCTCACAATATGCGCCCCCCTACCACTTCAGCGAGGATAAAAGATTTTAACCGTTCACACAATCTTAATATTATTTATTTACTTCATATCGCAGCTGTAGAGTCCGTTCTTACATTATGGCTCAATCTCTTGGATCCTAACAACGACATTGGAGAGGAAGATTGATGGAGCATACACACGAATGCTGAGTGCAGCCCTGAACAAATCCTGGAGAGAACATCCAACTAACAAAGAGTTATATGGCAAGATCCTACCAATCAGTAAATCAATACGTCAACAAAGACTGCGCTTCGCGGGACATTGCTGGCGTAGCAAAGAAGAACTGGTAGGAGATGTTCTACTATGGAGACCCAGTCACGGCAAACAAAGACCAGGACGTCCAAAGAAGACCTTCATCGACCAACTGATCGATGATACGGGCTGTCAGTATGATGAACTACCTACTGCAATGTCTGACAGAGAAGGATGGAAGAAACGTGTCATGGATAGCCTAGCAAGCTTGACATGATGATGATGATGACTTCATTTTGAACAGAATTGCTTTTTTTATTTAAATAAAATAAACCTCTGCGATTTTCTTAGGTTTCAATGGCTGCTAATATGGTACCTATTCTTTTTGAAAACCTGGGTTAATTTTGTAAACAAGTCAGAGATGTTTTCCAGCACTGTTACTATCGGTGAAGTTAAACAATAAAATGAGACTATATTATGACAACCTACTATAACTAGTACTCGTTCTTTTTCTTTCTTCTTTTTTTTCTTCTTCTTCTCTTCCTCTTCCTTCATCTCCTTCTTCTTTTTCTTCTTCTTCTCCTCCTCTTCCTTCTTCTCCATCTTCTTTTTCTTCTTCTTCTCCTCCTCTTCTTTCTTCTCCTTCTTCTTTTTCTTCTTCTTTTTCCTTCTTCTTTCTCCTTTTTCCTTCTTCTTTCTTCTTTTTTCTTCTCTCTTAGTCTTCTTTCTCTTCTTTCTTCATCTTGTTGTTGTTGTTGCTGTTGTTGTCGTTCTCCTCCTTCTTCTTCTACAACTACTACTACTACTACTATTACTACTACTGCTACTACTATTACTACTATTACTACTACTACTACTTCTTCTTCCTCTTCTTCTCCTTCTTCTTCTTCTTCTGTTGTTGTTGTTCTTCTTCTTTTTACTTCTTGTTCTTCCTCTTCTTCTCTTTCTTTCTTCTTTCTTCTTCTTCTTTTTCTGCCTTCTCTCTTTCTTTCTTTGTCTTTTTCTTCTTCTTCTCCTTCTTCTTTTGTTCTTCTTCTTTCTTCTTCTTCTCTTTCTTTCTTCTTCTTCTTTTTCTGCCTTCTTTTTTTTTCTTTTTTTTCTTCTTCTTCTATCTTCTTCTTTCTCCTCCTCTTCTTCTTCTTGTTTGTTTGTTTTTGGAGGATGATTAATTCTTTAGAAAAGCCGTGGACTCAAAGTCTGATATCTGGAGTTCAATCCCAGCCCGCAGCATTAAAAAAGTGGCCTGTACGCTGCCCATTTCAATATGTCTGTCAGTCTGGTGTTGTCAGTGTGTCAGTCTGGTGTTGTCAGTGTGTCAGTCTGGTGTTGTCAGTGTGTCAGTCTGGTGTTGTCAGTGTGTCAGTCTGGTGTTGTCAGTGTGTCAGTCTGGTGTTGTCAGTGTGTCAGTCTGGTGTTGTCAGTGTGTCAGTCTGGTGTTGTCAGTGTGTCAGTCTGGTGTTGTCAGTCTGTCAGTCTGGTGTTGTCAGTGTGTCAGTCTGGTGTTGTCAGTGTGTCAGTCTGGTGTTGTCAGTCTGTCAGTCTGGTGTTGTCAGTGTGTCAGTCTGGTGTTGTCAGCTTAGTGTGTCAGTCTGGTTTTGTCAGCTTAGTGTGTCAGTCTGGTATTGTCAGCTTAGTGTGTCAGTCTGGTGTTGTCAGCTTAGTGTATCAGTCTGGTGTTGTCAGTGTGTCAGTCTGGTGTTGTCAGCTTAGTGTGTCAGTCTGGTGTTGTCAGTGTGTCAGTCTGGTGTTGTCAGCTTAGTGTGTCAGTCTGGTGTTGTCAGTGTGTCAGTCTGGTGTTGTCAGCTTAGTGTGTCAGTCTGGTGTTGTCAGTGTGTCAGTCTGGTGTTGTCAGTGTGTCAGTCTGGTGTTGTCAGTGTGTCAGTCTGGTGTTGTCAGTGTGTCAGTCTGGTGTTGTCAGTGTGTCAGTCTGGTGTTGTCGTCTTAGTGTGTCAGTCTGTTGTTGTCAGTGTGTCAGTCTGGTGTTGTCAGCTCAGCTTAGTGTGTCAGTCTGGTGTTGTCAGCTTAGTGTGTCAGTCTGGTGTTGTCAGCTTAGTGTGTCAGTCTGGTGTTGTCAGCTTAGTTGTAGTGTCAGTCTGGTGTTGTCAGTGTGTCAGTCTGGTGTTGTCAGCTTAGTGTGTCAGTCTGGTGTTGTCAGTGTGTCAGTCTGGTGTTGTCAGTTTAGTGTGTCAGTCTGGTGTTGTCAGTGTGTCAGTCTGGTGTTGTCAGCTGAGTGTGTCAGTCTGGTGCTGTCAGCTTAGTGTGTCAGTTTGGTGTTGTCAGCTTAGTGTGTCAGTCTGGTGTTGTCAGCTTAGTGTGTCAGTGTGGTGTTGTCAGCTTAGTGTGTCACTCTGGTGTTGTCAGTGTGTCTGTCTGGTGTTGTCAGCTTAGTGCGTCAGTCTGGTGTTGTCGGCTTAGTGTGTCAGTCTGGTGTTGTCAGCTTAGTGTGTCAGTCTGGTGTTGTCAGCTTAGTGTGTCGGTCTGGTGTTGTCAGCTTATTGTGTCAGTCTGGTGTTGTCGGCTTAGTGTGTCAGTCTGGTGTTGTCAGCTTAGTGTGTCAGTCTGGTGTTGTCAGCTTAGTGTGTCAGTCTGGTGTTGTCGGCATAGTGCGTCAGTCTGGTGTTGTCGGCTTAGTGTGTCAGTCTGGTGTTGTCAGCTTAGTGTGTCAGTCTGGTGTTGCCAGCGCAGAGAGTCTGCCAGACAATTGCCGGCAGATGTGGGTGGAGCGCATATGGAATTGTTCGAGTGCTGTGAATTGCCTCTTGAACAAACTCCAAATTTCAAACAGTCTAAGCAACCAAGTTTATAAAGGGCCATTGTTGGATTGGTTTACACTGAAACCTTGATCCGTCCCTCCCTAAATGCTAATCAATTCTTATTACCATAGTGCTTTTGGCCTGGTAGATTTCACCCTTTGACGCCCGTACCCTGTCCAAGCAATATTATAGTTATAGGAACCAGAAAACAACAACAACAACAACAACAACAACACGGAAGTATGATCAGAACGCGTATTTATTACAACCAGACAAAACAGGCACAAATTTTCAGCCAACAGGCCTTTGTCAAGCGTAAACGTAAGATCACAAAAGAGCAAACAACAAATACAAAAAGTTTAGTCTGTTTCTTTCTCTGGACGAAGCAGCAGGGAAATTTCAGTCTTTTTCTCCTAATTTTTGTAGTTAATGTTTGCTTGTGATCTTGCATGTACGCTTGACAAAGGCCAGTTGGCCGAAAATTTGCGCCTGTCTTATTTGGTTGTATCAAATATGCGTTCTGATTTTTTTCGTGTTTTTTTGTTTGTTTGTTTGTTTGTTTGTTTTTGTTCCTGTTTG
>JAPXFY010000023.1:3952614-3955114 GCA_030674185.1 Monoplex corrugatus
GTGTTTCCTCAGTCTCCAGATGAGGACATGCTCCAGATTCTCCAGATCAGGATGTAGTGTCTCCTAAGTCTCCAGATGGGGGCGTATTGGATCCTCAGTCTCCAGATGAGGATGTAGTGTCTCCTAAGTCTCCAGATGGGGGCGTATTGGATCCTCAGTCTCCAGATCAGGATGTAGTGTCTCCTAAGTCTCCAGATGGGGGCGTATTGGATCCTCAGTCTCCAGATGAGGATGTAGTGTCTCCTAAGTCTCCAGATGGGGGCGTATTGGATCCTCAGTCTCCAGATCAGGATGTAGTGTCTCCTAAGTCTCCAGATGGGGGCGTATTGGATCCTCAGTCTCCAGATGAGGATGTAGTGTCTCCTAAGTCTCCAGATGAGGTCATAATGTCTCCTAAGTCTCCAGATGAGGAAGTAATGTCTCCAGAGTCTCCAGATGAAGGCGTAATGTCTACATAGTTTTCAGATGAGGTCGTATTGGATCCTGAGTCTCCAGATCAAGACACAGTGTGTTCAGAGTCACTACAGGAATAGCGTTTGCAGAGTCTTCAGATGAGGGCACAAAGTGTCTCCAGAGCCTCCAGAGGAAGGCATCGTATCTCAAGAATCTTAAAGTAAAGTCACAGTGTCTCCATTGTTTCCAGATGAAGGTATAGTGTCTCCCGATTTTCTAGATTCCTGACGAAGGTACAGTGTCTTCCAGATTTTCAAGATAAAGACACAGCATGCACCTCCAAAGTCTCGACGTAAAAGCATAGCACCTGCAGAGTATTCAGATGAAGGCACAATGTCTCCATTGCCTTCCAGTTAAGTCATAGCGTCTCCACAGTCTCTAGATACCATCATAGTGTATCCAGAGTCTCCGTATGAAAGCATAGATGTCTCCAGCATCTTTAGATGACGTCATAGTGTCCCCCAGAGTTTTCAGATGCGGTCATAGTGTCTGTAGAGTCTCTAGAGAAAGTCATGATGTCTCCAGCATCTCTACATGAAGTCGTAGCGTTTTCAGTCTCCAGATGACAGCACAGAGTCTCTAGTCTGCATATCAAGGCACAATGTCTCCAGAGTCTGCAGATGAAACACCGTGTCTCCAGAGTCTACATATCAAGGCATAATGTTTCCAGAGTCTACATATGAAAGTATAATGTCTCCAGAGTCTTCATATCAACGCATAATGTTTCCAGAGTCTCCATATCAAGGCATAATGTTTCCAGAGTCTCCATATCAAGGCATAATGTTCCCAGAGTCTCCATATCAAGGCATAATGTTTCCAGAGTCTACATATCAAGGCATAATGTTTCCAGAGTCTACATATCAAGGCATAATGTTTCCAGAGTCTACATATCAAGGCATAATGTTTCCAGAATCTCCATATCAAGGCATAATGTTTCCAGAGTCTACATATCAAGGCATAATGTTTCCAGAGTCTACATATCAAGGCATAATGTTTTCAGAATCTCCAGATGACATCACAGTGTCTCCAGAGCATCCAGACGAAGGCACAGCGTCTCCAGAGTCTCAATACGAGGGCATAATGTCTCCATAGTCTGCAAGTAGTTTATTCCCGTAACAAGTTGTCGAGTCTACACAATGCTGCTTGGGATAGGTAGAGAAAATAACCAAAGAGAGTGTCCAAAACAGGTGTGAGTGCCCGCTTTCAAGCAAAGAGGAACAAGAAAAACAAAACAAAAAACAACATGAAAACAGAATCAGAACCCGTATTTTAATACAAGACAAGACAGGCGCAAAATTTTCGACCAACTGGCCTTTGTCAAGCGTAAATGTAAGATCACAAACGAACAAACGCCACATACAAATATTAAGAGAAAAAGACTGAAACTTCCCAGCTGCTTCGTCCAGTGTGAGAAAAGGACTGAAGAGAGTGTCACTGTGGCTTTACCGTCTGCTCACCTTACTCGTTCACCTTGATCTTGTTCAGGTGTCGTGTCCTCCATTGCCGTTCCCTCTATACCCCCTCCCCCCACACCCACTAAATCACCATCCACGCTTCCCACCATTTTTTCCATCCTACTTCCTCTTTCCCACCAAAAAAAACAAGAGTCCAGCCTTCTTCATCTGCGTTACCCTCTTGCCCTTCACAATTCTTTGTTCTTTTCTACATCTTCTCTTGTTAGTTGTTCCCGTCCTCACACCCATCCGCCCATCCATTCAGCGTCTTTCTTTTCTACCGGGACCTTCTCTCTCTCTCTCTGTCTCTCTTTCTCTTTCTCTCTCTCTTTCTCTCTCTCTCTCCCACACACACACACACACACACACACACACACACACACACACACAACACACACACACACACAACACACACACAACACACACACACACACACACATACACACACACAGCAAGCAACATTTCATCAAAAATGACTGTTGCAACTTACGTATCTGACTTAGTCAAACAGTTTGGATGAAATAGCTGAGACACCATCCACAACGCCTATCCCTACATGGGAAATGCTTAAAGCCACTTTTGATATTGATTAT
>JAPXFY010000023.1:3965114-3970114 GCA_030674185.1 Monoplex corrugatus
GAGGAAGTCAAACGATTAAGAGTTTGTTTTACTAGCATGGTTGACAATGCAGGATGCTGGTTGACAGGGTGCAAGAGTCAAAGGGTTAACGTTTCCATCATTCTGGTGGTGAAGCTTGGTGGTTCACAGGTCCCTCTCCACCTGCTCCGCATTCTCAAGGATTTTGCCCAGGGTCAGGGAGTCGCCTTAAAGACCCTCTTCCAAGACGTCCCTCCTGATACAATTTTTCCAGTCTTTACGAGAGATCAATAGATGTCACCTGACATAATTTTACGTCAGAATATGTTCAATAAATTTCGCCTAATGTGATTTTACGTCTGAATATGCTTCTGTCTTTAATTGCATTTTTAGACTCGTAAGATTAACAATGAGCATGTTTTGTTTTAACTGTTGTATTTTATCTTAATCTGGTTGTCGTTTTTTGACCATGGTGTTAGCCCTGAAGTGGAAGGAAAGAGAAACAGAGGACGGCCACCTGCATCACTTACTAGAAACATCACAAACATCAGTGGAAAGAAACTCCAGGAGGTGGTCAGACTTAGCCAAGATCGAGAGTGCTGGAGGCAGCTTGTGAGGACATCATGTGCAGCGGCCAACACTGTTCCCGGTGACGCCGACGGGTGAGACGGGGGTTAGCCCTGATATGGCTCTAGTAGTCCACTGAACTATAGGCAATATAAACTTCAACAAGGGAGTCTACCAGATATTCTCTAGCAGACTTTAGGTGGATCACATAGTTATGGAATTGTTCGAGCGTCGTGAATCCCTCTTGAATATACTTCCTCGTGTACCCGTCTGTCTGGTTTTCTGTGTCCTCCAAATCCCCCTCCCCCACCCTCTAACCCCTTTTCTCTGTATCAAGACCAAGTAGAGTGTGCACTCGTTTAACGCATTTGCTATAAGCCGCAAAGCCGGTAATTACGTAGTTGACGAGAAAGGGGACAAACTACTGACACATGACTGCAACCAATTATGTTATCATGTGTTATGTTCTCTGTGTGTGTGTGTGTGTGTGTGTGTGTGTGTGTGTGTGTGTGTGTGTGTGTGTGTGTGTGTGTGTGTGTGTGTGTGTTTGTGTGTGTGTGTATGTGGTTTTTTTTGTGTTGTGTGTGTGTGTGTTTGTGTGTGTGTGTGAGTGTGTGTGTGTGTTTGTGTGTGTGTGTGTGTGTGTGGTGTGTGTTTGTGTGTGTGTGTGAGTGTGTGTGTGTGTGTGTGTTTGCGGGTGTGTGTGTGTTGTGTGTGTGTGTGTGTGTGTGTGGTGTGTGTGTGTGTGTGTGTGTGTGTGCTTATGGGTGTGTCTCTGCGCATATGGGTGTGTCTCTGCGTGTGTTCGCGCACGCGCGTATGTGTATGTGCGTATATATGTGTGAATCTGTCTATCTGTCTATCTGTCCGTCTATCTGTCTGTCTATCTATCTATCTATCTATCTATCTATCTATCTATCTATCTATCTATCTATCTATCTATCTGTATATGTAATTCTGTGTGTGTGTATGTGTGTGTATGTATATATATATATATATATATATATATATATATATATATATATATGTGTGCGTGTGCGCGAGTGTGTGTGTGTGTGTGTGTGTGTGTGTGTGTGTGTGTGTGTGTGTGTGTGTGTGTGTGTGTGTCTATGCATGTTTGTATCTATGTACATGTGTGATACTGGTTATAATTACGAGCAGGCATAGGCTGTGAAAGACATGTGTGTGCACCCTGCTGGCACTGAACAGCCGCCACAACAACGGAGACGCTTCAGATGTTAGGTTGCCCTGATCTGGTTAAAAAAAAAAAAAAAAAAAAAAGAAAAAAAAAAGAAAGAAAGAAAAAAAGGGTCAAGTGGATTATGAGAGGATGTCAATATGGATAATGGTCAACATGTGCGCAGACCTGCAAGTGCCGAAACCTTCAGTGACAACTTCGTCAAGCAAAACCACTGTCTGGTGTGAGTTCATGGACCACATATGGTAACAGTGCAATAGTCTAATATATATATATATATATATATATATATATATATATATATATATATATATATATGTATATATATATATACATATACACATACATGTATGTACATATATATATAATAATATATATACATACATATATATATATGTATATATATATATACATATATCATCATCATCATCATCATCATCATGCGCCCTGCCGCATGGCGTTGGCGATCATGTCCCTCCATATGCATCCATCCCTCGTTGCCGCAAGCACATCTTCCACCCTCTCTGTCCTCAACCACACTGCAAGTCCGTCCCATATTTTCTCCCTGGATCTACCTTGTGCTCTCTTTCCCTCCACCTTTCCTGTTGTGACCAGGTGCTCTAATTCCCCTTTCCTCATAGAAATGACCTATAAATGTTGCCTGTCTTTTCCTAATCTTCTGTATGAATGATCTTCTTGTGTCTTTCTCCATCAAGACTGTCTCGTTTGTTTTCTTTGCTGTCCATGGAACTCTCAACATTCTTCTCAGAAACCACATCTCGGCTGCCTCAATCTTGTTCTGGCTCTGCGTGTTGACTGTCCACGCCTCATGGTAACAGTACAATAGTCTAATTTTTTTTCATCATCACACTCGAGGAGATAATCTTTGTGCTAGCCTTTCTTTGTTTTTTTTGTTCTCGTCCCATTTTCAACGGCACTTTAACCTTTTGACTCTCACAGCCTGTCCATTTTCTGGTTCCTGTTCGCTGGAACTCGGGCAGTCACACTTGTTTTGGGTTGTGTAATTATAAGTCAGCATGCCTTACAGCTTGAGTTCTCCGTGCTCATCTAAAAAGTTTTGATACATGTAATGCGGAGTGAGTCCAGATGAGTTTAGAGTACAGCTAGCGCTATACAAGAACGGCTTATAACCTGCAATACAGGATGTTAGTTTGCACAGAAAGCTGGCAGTCAGTCAGTCTGACGCCTTTCTTTATTCTCGCCACAATCACGAACACAAGTTGCCCCTACCCTCCTAAGCCAGGAAAGCGAAAAGGAATGAAAAAATAAATGAAAAGAAATCATCAAAGGACGACATACAAATAAATAGATAAATAAATGAAAAATAAACATGAATAATGAATAAAGAAAGAAAGAAAGAAATGAATAAATGAATAATCAAATAAATAAATAAATAAATTTTAAAAAAGGCAAAAATCAAGATGTCAAGCCATTCTAATAATCTCGCTCTTTATACAAAGATGATTACACAAATTCCGAATTTTTGCGCTTCTCCAGCTCACAGTGGCATTAACTCTTTGACTCCTGCACCCTATCCACCAACTGTAAAAACTTAACCTTTTGACTCCCTCAACCTATCCACCAGCTTCCTGCAAACTTAACCTTTTGACTCCCTCACCCTATCCACCAGCTTCCTACAGGAGGCTGGTGGATAGGGTTTAGGAGTTTTTGCTTTGGTAGCTTGGTTGATAAATGCAGCATGCTGGTGGACAGGGTGCGGGAGTCAAAAGGTTAATTAAAGAAGTTTCAATTGAAATAAAACTTGACGTGAATTGAGGACAATGGGAGACTGTGATGACGGTGAAAGAAAGACGTTAAATATCATAGCGTCTTTGGGGAACATTTTGTACACAGTCGCCTAAAAAGGCGGTTAATTTTATGGCACTTATTATTTTAGTCAACGTGACACTCACCTTTAAACTTCGCCTTCCAAAGCTAAAATTCTGCGACCCTTCAACAATTCACAACTTCGACAAAAATGTCACAAATATCTACCCAAAAGGAACTGAGAAAATCTTTTTAAAACGTTTTTGTTACAGACAGACAGACAGACAGACAGACAAACAGACAGACAGACAGACAGACAAACAGACAGACAGACAAACAGACAGACAGACAGACAGACAGACACACACACACACACACAGACAGACACAGACACACATACACACAGACACCTCATGTCGGTATAAAGCAATCTCCCCTGTTTGTTGGGAAAAAATCCGGCACATCACCCCCCCCCCTTCCTTTTTTGAAAGAAGAGATTGAAAAGGGGGGAATTTTGATGAATACTCATTATCGTCATAAACTATTTCACTGCCATCAACATCTTAGAGGAGAAAAGTGGCAGAATGGCTCAAACATTCAATCAATCAATCAACCAATCAATCAATCAATTATAAATAAATGAATAAATGAATAAATAAATAAACAAACAAATAAATAAATATATGAATAGATAAATAGATAATAAATAAATAAATAAATAAATAAATAAATAGATAAATAAATAAATAAATAGATAAATAAACAAATAAATAAATAAATAAATAAAAAAACAAATAAATAAATAAATAAATAAAATAAATAAACAAATAAGTAAATAAATAAATAAACAAACAAACAAACACAGTAAATAAATGAAACCGTCATAGAAACTAACCCCACCCAGCTACCCCACAGCCGCAAACAAAGCACCAAGTCCACACCTTACATGACAGTTGACGAAATCAGACATTTTTTATTCAGTGTCCTACACACTCTTTTCCCACACAGACACGCCTATAATGTGAAAGGAAAGAAGACTTTATGACGCCATGGACGCCTTCAACTATTATGCACATTTTCAAAGGCGCAGGTCAGAAATCAGGAGTAAGGAGTAAGGAGTAAACTCTCTGATAAGTGCACGTGGAGTTACCACTGCTTACAATACAGAGGCACCGGTACAATCTTTATATCAGAAAAGTCCAGAATGTCTGGCGTATATATTCATTTTATTAACCTCCTCAGTAAGCCCAACATTTTCCCCCGTGGGGATGCCGGGGGCTCTTTCAGTATAAATGGTATTCCCACCTTCTGGAAATTCTGTGCAAGAAATTTCCTCTTTTGTGTCACTCTCATTGTTTCTTTCTTCCTCCTTTACTTTCTGTCATATCTTCCTATCACTTTCTGCCTTGATGGTCCATTCACCTGTATGTGTTGTTTGATAAAGTCATATACATTTTTCTAAGAATCGGTGATTGGGTACATGTATTAA
>JAPXFY010000023.1:3977614-3997614 GCA_030674185.1 Monoplex corrugatus
ATCCAACCTAAAGATAGGTACAAAATCTAACCTTAAAGATAGGTACAAAATCTAACCTAAAAGACAGGTACAAAATCCAACCCAAAAGATAGGTGCAAAATCTAACCTAACAGATAGGTACAAAATCCAACCCAAAAAACAGGTACAAAATCCAGCCTGAAAGATAAGTACAAAATCCAACCTTAAAAGAAGTAACTAAAGAATTAGCCTTATCTCAGACTGTGCTACAGCCTTCAAGAAATCAGCAAGGAACAGAATCAGAAATGTATTCCGTAAGGCCAAAGCCCCATTTTAAGGGGCGTGAACGCATTATAAACATTATGCAAACACAAAATATAATACACAGTCGTTCTTGGATGATGCATACTTCAAATGTTTTGGAATAGATACAATATAGGTCCCACAGTCATACTTCAATCATACAATAGGAACATATAAATAAGTTTGACAAAGACACATCACTAAAATTTAATTTTATGATAAGGCAAACTCTCTTTTCACCTCAACTGATTTTCACTTTAGAATAAGGCAAACACTCATCTCTTAAGAGTTTTGTAGACGTACGTTGCCATAGCTCTAATTGTATACTTAATATGTTTTGAAGCCTCGAGCATCATTAATCTGTGTGGACCTCTGGCGTGATCAGGATGTTCCATAAGTCATATCATATTAATCTGAAATCATTTAGACTATAGCACTACCTTGACTGATTCAACTAGCGTCTCGGATCTTCAAGGGGTGGATAACATAGAATAAAGTGATTTCCACAAATCTGCAAAGAATCTCGGTGTGTTTCTTGACGAATGTCTGTCCATGGAACTCATGTTATCTACTGGTAACCCCCGTGGGGTTGCCGGGAGCTCCTTCGGTATAAATAGTATCCCCACCTTCAGGAAATTCTGTGCTAGAAATTTCCTCTTTTCTGTCATTCTCTTTGTTTCTGCCTTGTTGCTTTGCTTTCTGTTATTTCTACTTATCATTTTCTGCCTTAATGGTCCATTCACCTGTATGTGTTCGATAAAGTCTTATGTACTTTTTCTTAGGATTGATAATTGGGTATATGTATTAAGTGTTATTTGGCTCTAGGGAGGTGAGATATGCGGAAGCAAATTTAGGTAATTTGTACCTGTTTATACATATGTTTTGGCGTCCTTACGTATGCTTGTATTTGTGTTCGTGTGTGTTTTTTAAATCTCCCCTGTGCGATGAATTGGACAGAGTGGTCGACGCCGGAGTGCGTTGGTGTGTGTACTTTTCTTTTTTTTTTGTTTCCTGTTGAAGTTTTGTACGTTTTGAAGCGGTTATAGCCCTGATATGGCTCTACGCAGTTGGCTGGGCTTTAAACAACAATAACATAACATAACATAACATAACATGACATGACATGACAACATAACATAACAAAACATAACATGACATGACAACATGACATAACATAACATGACATGACATGACATGACAACATAACATAACAAAACATAACATAAAATAACATAACAAATAACATAACATAACATAACATAACAAATAACATAACATAACATGACATGACATGACATGACAAAATAAAATAACATAACATAACATAAAATAACATAACAAATAACATAACATAACATAACATAACAAAACATAACATAACATAACATAAAATAACATAACATAACATAACAAAACATAACATAACATAACATAACATAACATAACATAACATAACATAACATAACATAACATAACATAACTACCGGTACCTGTGCAAAATGCTATATCTCCAATAGTGCAGACTAAGCGAGACCCGCCCACATCTGTTTGCTGATAACACTGACAAGCTATGTGTGTGTCTTTCATTCTGTCTGGTCTAGATTACTGAACCCCCTTTCAGCCGTGTTTTCTTATGTAAAGTTATCCAAACTTATACGATTCCAACACAGTAGACTTTGATTTGTCCTCTTGGAGAGCAAAACGGTGCAGTGCAAAAGCACTCTTGCGAAAACTACGTTGGCTTCCACAAAGTTCAAAAGCACTTTTAGCTTCCAGTCACAGCACGAAGTGAATATGAAATTGCCATATTTACCAGTCGCCGTGGTGTAGTGGTTAGCACAAACGGACTGCCGACTTGAAGGTTGTGGGTTCGAATCCCCATCAGTACCTTCAAAAATCATTGTGGGATTTTTTCGGCTCTAACTAACTCCTACCCAAAGTTGGGCGTGCTATGGGCTCATTGGGAAGACTGGAACCACACAGTCGAGTCTCATACATCGTGGAGTGTGTTGCTCAAATCTTCTGATCAGCTCCGCGGGTATCTGTATCTTTCGGGCCTGGTTTGCACCTGGATTTATACTATGATAGTAAGCGTGCAGTACAGCCCTGTCACGCAGTCTCAATCCTAGATGGAACTCCACAGCATCATGATTATCATCCTCATCCACATTATCATCATCGCATTTTAAAAATTGTGCCAGCTTCTGTGGCCAGTAAGGTGGCCTAGAAAATGGGACGAAAAAACAAACAAACAAACAACAACAACAACAACAACAACAAAAAGGCGAGCACAAAGGTAACCTCCCTGAGTTCGATGATCCTAAAAAAAAGCCACATTTTCTTTCAGTGTCTGTATTCAAATACCATATCAACATATATTTCAGAATTCCTCCTGCTTTGCAAACACGTCCAAAGCTGACAGATATTAAGAAGCTTCTGTCTTAACCCTTTGACTCTACGAACAGCAAAAACTTAACCCTTTGAATCCCTCACCCTATCCACAAGCTTCCTGTAACTTAACCCTTCGATTCCCTCATCCTATCCACCAGCTTCCTGCAGGAAGATGGTGGATTATGGTGAGGGAACCAAAGGGTGAAGTTTCTGCTGTTCTAGCATTGCTGACAATGCAGGATGCTGGTGGACAGGGTTCGGGAGCCAAAGAGTTTAAACTTACCTCTGTTTTCCCTTACTACTTGCGGTGTGAAATTTTTTTCTCTGCTTTTGGCCCAATAACATGGAATTTTCTCCTAGTCTTAGAGTCTTTATTACGACAAACCAGTGGTCTGTCTGCTTTCACAATCACCCCAACATGTATCTTTCAGAGACATCCACAAAATGTTCTAGGCCCAGTTGTACATAAAACAAACGGTTGATAATTCTCTCTCTCTCTTTGTGTGCGTGAGTGAGTGTATGTGTCTGTGTGTGTGTGTGTGTGTGTGTGTGTGTGTGTGTGTGTGTGTGTGTGTGTGTGTGTGTGCGTGTGTGCACGTACAGGTGTGTGTGTGTGTGTGTGTGTGTGTGTGTTGTGTGTGTGCTGTGTGGTGTGTGTGTTTGTGTGTGTGTTTTGTGTGTGTGTGTGTGTGTGTGTGTGTGTGTGTGTGTGTGTGCAAGTATGCAAGTACAGGTGTGTGTTTGTGTGTGTTTTGTGTGTGTGTGTGTGTGTGTGTGTGTGTGTGTGTGTGTGTGTGTGTGTGTACGTGTGTGTGTCCAAGTACAGGTGTACATGTTTGTTTGTTTGTGCGTGCGTGTGTGCGTGTGTGTTGGTGTGTGTGTGTGTGCAAGTACATGTGTGTTTGTGTGTGTGTGTGTGTGTGTTGTTGTGTATATATGCAAGTGCACGTGTGTATGCGCGCGTGTGTGTGTATGTGTGTATGTGTGTGTGTGTGTGTGTGTGTGTGTGTGGAAGTGTATGTGTGTTCGTACGTGTGTTTACATGTATTTGTGTACGAAAGACATGTGTTTATCAAATTTATCAAATGATATATACATTTTCAAATTTATCAAATGATTTATACATTTTCCTTTCCTATATATTGTGTACTAATAACTTAATGGTACTATTGCCTGTTTCTGATTTCATGTTGCTATCTGTTCATGTTCTACATGAACTATGAACGTACTGCACTGATGTCTTATTTTTATGCTGCATCAATGCATGGGTCCAGTTACCTCTCCACCACGCCCCCTCATATGTATGTGCGTGTGTGTGTGTGTGTGTGTGTGTGTGTGTGTGCGCGCGCGCGTATGTGTGTTCGTTCTCAACAAAGAGAGAGAGAGAGAGAGAGAGAGAGAGAGAGAGAGAGACAGAGACAGAGACAGAGACAGAGACAGACAGAGAAAGAGACAGACAGACAGACAGAGAGAGTATGTGCGTGCGTGTGTGTGCGTGTGTATGTGTGTGTGTGCGTGTGTGTGTGTGCGTGTATGTGTGTGTGTGTATGTGCGTGCATGTGTGTATGTGTACGTGTGTGTGTGTGTGCGCATGTGTGCGTGTTCGTTTTCGAAATTGTATATGTATACGCGCTCGCGCGAGCGCGTGTGTATGAGTGTGAGAGAGAAAAAGATCGAAAATAACAGGCGATTTATACAGTTTTGTTCCTTATGTATATACATATGTAGATATGTATATATATATATATATATATATATATATATATATATATATATATATATATATGTCATCATCATCATCATTCTCCTGCCCGTGATGGGCGTAGAGGAGAGATGAGAGACACTCTTGAAGCCAGCCGTCGCCAACCAATCCTGTCCTCCGCCTGTCGCACCAGCGTGGGGCCATCCAACCTGGTCCATTCTTTGATGTTGTCCATCCAGCATTTGGCTTGTCGTCCCCTTCGTCTGCCGCCTCCCAGTGTACCCTGGAGGACCGTTTTGGGCAGTGAGTTGTGGCGTGTGACATGCCCGAACCACGACAGCTTCCTGTTCTTGACTGTTGCCAGGAGGGGTTCTTGTGGGCCTGCGAGTGTTGTTATTTGGCTCCACACAAAGTCGTTTGTCTTCCGATCTTGCCAAGAGATCCCGAGCAAGCGCCTGAAGCATTTAGTTTCAAACGTCTGGATTCTCTTGGTGGTCTCTGCTGTCATGGTCCAGCTCTCGCATCCATACAGCAGGATGGGGAGCACCAGGGACTTGTACAGCTTCATCTTCGATGGAAAGCCGATCTCTCTGCTCTTCCAGATCTTGTTTAGCTTTACCATTGCTGCTGTTGCGATCGCTAGTCTGGTCTTGATTTCTGTTGTAGAGCGACCGTCTTTGGTGAGAGTGGCGCCAAGGTATTTGAAAGCATCCACTTCTTCAAGCTGTTGCCCGTTCATGTAGATTTCAGCATAGGTGTTGGTTGTGCTGTTGACCAGGACTTTGCTTTTTTCTGTGCTCACTTCCATTCCGTGTGCACCTGCACTTTCTTCCAGTCTCATGTTCAGGTCTTGTAGTTCTTCGTTGCTGCCTCCCATCAGGTCGATGTCATCTGCGAACCTCAGGTTGTTGATGGTTCTTCCTCCGATGGAGACAGTGGAGTGGAAGTCATGGAGGGCTTCACGCATGATGTTCTCCAGGAAGAGATTGAACAGCACGGGAGAGAGTAGGCAGCCTTGACGGACTCCAACTGTGGTCTTGAAGTAGTCCCCTATCTGGTTGTTGAGGAGAACTGCGCTGCTGGCAGTGTTATACAGCGCCTGGATGGTTTGGACGAGACCTTCCTCTATGCCAAACTTTCTTAGCACCTGCCACAAACCCTTATGCCACACCCTGTCGAATGCTTTTTTAAAGTCTATGAAGTTGTGGAACAGGTCTCTCTGATGCTGCAGATGTTTCTCCATCATTATCCGGCAGGTGAAGATCTGTTCTACTGTGCTTCTGCCCGCCCTAAATCCAGCTTGTTCTTCCGCAAGGTGTTCTTCCGCTTCTTTCTTCAGTCGATTCAATATGACTCTGAGCATGATCTTGCTGGTGTGGCTAATGAGACTTATTGTTCTGTAGTTCTGGCATTGGCGCATATTTCCCTTTTTGGGCAGGGGGATGATGAGTGATTGAGTCCATTCTGTGGGCCACTGTTTTGTCTCCCAGATCTTCTGACAAATCGATGTTACACGAGTGACCAAATCATTCCCTCCATGTTTGAGCAGCTCTGCTGGGATATTGTCTGCTCCAGGTGATTTCCCTGCTGGTAGGCTGCGGATGGCTTCTTCCACTTCTTCTCTCATCACTGGTAGCGGTGAGGATTCCCTCAATGGTGTTGAGTCCCCCTGAAACAAAGTGTCATGTGGCTGTATTGGGTAGTTGTATAGTTCTTGGCAGTACTGCGTCCATCTGTTCAGAACAGCGGAGCTTTCTGTCAGCAGCTCGCCTGAGGTATCCTCGATGACTGACGATCTGTTTTGCTGCGTCTTGGTAAGGTTTTTCAGTGTGGTGAAGGCATGTTTGCCGTTTCCTTTTTTCATGCCTTTCTCGATGTTCTCACACTGGTTGTTGATCCATTGTTCTTTGGCTTCAATCATTTTCTTCTTTACAAGGTTGTTGGTTTTACGATACTGTGCGGCTTCTTCAGGGCTGGAGTTTTTCGTCTTCTTCAGTGATCTTCTGTTGTCGCAGAGGTCAAGGATGTCATTTGAGATCCATGCTTGGTGTTTCTTCCTCTGTCGCCCCAGTACCTCCTCTGCTGTTTCGCGGACTGCCTCACCAAAGTTGTTTGTGAGGTCGTTGATGTCGCTGTCCAGGAAGTTGAGTGCCGCGAACCGCCCCCCGAGCTGTGCCTGGAATGCCTCTTCTATCTCTGGATCTTTTAGCTTTTCCAGGTCAAACTTGATGCGTGGCTGCGCAGCTTGGTACTTCTTTTTCAATTTGATCTTCATTGTGAGCAGCACGAGGTCGTGGTCGCTGCCTATATCAGCTCCAGGGTATGTCCTCGTCTTTGCTTTATTAATGCTTGATTTGAAGCGCCGCGGTGTGAGGACAAAGTCGATCTGGTTGTGAGTCTTTCCGTTCGGCGCATGCCAGGTTGTTCTTCTTGACAGTTTGTGGGGGTAGAGGGTGTTGGCAATGGTGAGCCGTTGGGGGCAGGCAAACTCCAGAAGGCGAAGTCCCCTGTCATTAGTTTCCCCTGTGCCAAATTGACCCACTGTTCCAGCCCAGTTTTTGTAGGCATCTGGGCCGACTTTGGCGTTGAAGTCCCCCTGAACTATGATGATGTCTTTCCTGGGGGCTTTTCCGATGGTGTCTTCTATTTTCTCATAGAATTCTTCAACCACCTGGTCTTCGTGGCTGGTAGTTGGAGCATAGACTTGTATGATGGTGATGTTCTTTGGTTTGGCTGACACCCGAATGCTGATGATTCTGCTGTTGACAGGCGTGCAGCTCATGATGCATCCAATGACTTCTTTGCGTACGATGAAAGCTACGCCATTTTCATGTAGTGACTCTTCGCCACTGTACCACATCTTGTGTCCTTCCTCTGTGATTGCTTCTCCGAAGCCTGTCCATCTTACTTCCGATATACCCACAATGTCCCATTGGTAGCGTCTCAGCTCGTGTTCTAGTTCTTTTACTTTGCCGCACTGATGGAGTGTACGGACATTCCAGGTTCCAATGGTAGCTTTTTCCGTTGGCAGTTTGAATGATGTCTTTGCCCCAGTAGCTGACTTTTCACTTCCACCCTGGTGCTTGTCAGTGGTAAGCGCGGTCGTTTGTAACCCGGGCCCCGACCGATCCGGTATGTTGTTGGCTATAGTGTCTCTCATATCTTTTCTGTGGGCTTAGGTTAATCCTTGGTGGCGCCAATCCCCTCTCCAAGTCTCCTGCTGTGACAGGTAGTACTGGGCTACAGCTTGCCAGTAGCAGACCTATTTGTCTGACCTGATGTATATATATGTATAATTATATATATGATATATATATATGTTATATATATATGTTATATATATATATGTATATATATATGTGTATATATATATATATATATAATATATATATATATATACATACATTTGTGGGCTAGTATCTTTACAATCCATTTTAGATTTCATGTCATTTGCCTGCTGTTATTTTTGACGAAACGAGGATGTTTACGCTGCATTGATATGTGTTTGTAGGGCTGTGTTTATACTGCACTAATGTATGGAAATGGCAAACCGCACCCATCGTCGTTCTTTTTAACAATAATGTGTAAAAAGCTTCCTTTCACATGGATTGTTTGATCCCTTTGACTTTGCAAGAAAGCTGTTTGAACAACCCAAATCAGGGACTCTCACAGTGGGCAAGGAAACCCTAGAGCAGCATCTCAGGGAAACATATTCCGATTCTCAGCGCGAGGCACCACTTGAAATCCAGAATCTGGTCTGGCCTGCAGCGCCAGAAGGAAAATTCAATAACAAACCACCAACACTGGATGAAGTGAAGAACGTAGTCAAGAAAGCCAGAGCCAAGTCAGCACCTGGACCAAACGGAATACCATACCTGCTCTACAAGAAATGCCCAAAAGTGCTCGAGTGGCTCCACTAGATGATTCGATCAGCATGGAGGAACCAGAAGATCAGCGACCAATGGATGAGAGCTGAGGGAGTGTACATTCCGAAGGAGCAGAACTCCAGCAGCATCAACCAGTTCAGGCCAATATCACTTCTGAACGTCGAGGGGAAAATCTTCTTCTGTTATGGCAGCAAGATTGACAAAATACCTGACTGAAAACAAGTATCTGGATATGTCAGTCCAAAAGGGAGGCATACCAGGAATGCCTGGATGCTTGGAACATGCCACGTTGATTTGGGATGCCATCCAAAAAGCAAGAACAGACAAGAGAGACATTGACGTAGTTTGGCTTGATCTGGCGAATGCATATGGATCAGTTCCACACGATATGATCCAGCTGGCTCTTGAAATGTATCACATCCCAGAAAACATCCGAACAATGCTGAGGAAGTATTTCCAAGGGTTCTCAATGCGGTTCTCTACCAAAGAATACACCACGGACTGGATAGACCTAGAGGTGGGCATTGCAATGGGCTGTGCAATCTCTCCCATACTGTTCGTGTTGGCAATGGAAGTCATCTTGAAAGCTGCAATGAAGAGTTCAGGTCCAGTGAATCTGGGAGATGGATACCAGATGCCTCCTCTGAAAGCTTTCATGGATGACACAACAGTCTTGTCCACGGATGAGGAAGAGACACACCAAATCTTAAAGCAGCTGGATGAGCTGGTGGCCTCTTCAAGAATGAACTTCAAACCAAAGAAATCCCGAAGTCTCTCACTGCGAAAAGGAAAAGTGGCAGATTCAGTCAAATTCATGGTAGCCAACCAAGCCATCCCCACTGTCACAGAAGAGCCAGTAAAAAGTCTCGGAAGATGGTATGATGACTCCCTGAAAGACACACAAAGGGGATGTGAAACCAAGCAAACAGCAGAAGAAGGCCTGAAGAAAATAGATAACTGCGGACTGCCAGGCAAATACAAAGTCTGGTGTCTACAGTTCATGCTGATACCAAAGCTGCTGTGGCCACTGCTAATATATGACATTTGCACCAGCACAGTGGAAGCAATGGAAGCCAAAATCAACAAATACACAAGAAAATGGCTCGGTGTCCCACCTGGTCTCACTGATGTTGCATTCTACTGTCGTCAAGCAATGCTGAAGCTACCTCTCAAATCCATAGTGGAGGAATACAAAGTTGGAAAAGCAAGACTGTTGAGCATGCTGGAGGAATCGAAAGACAATATCGTGAGATCAGTTCAGCCAAAGCTGAGAACTGGCAAAAAATGGAAAGTCCAAGAGGCTGTAAACAATGCCAAGAGAAACCTCAGCATCAAAGAAATAATTGGACACACGCAAACCAACAGACAGGGACTGGGAGCAACAAAAATGCAGTGGTGGTCCAAAGCCAAAGGGAAGGAAAAAAGAGACATGATCATACAGGAGTTGAAGAAAGAAGAAGATGTCAAAAGAGTGCAGAAGGCAGTCCAGCAAGGTCAACAGGGGCAATGGACAACATGGGACAGTGCACTCCAAAGAAGTCTCAGCTGGAACGATATATGGCACATGGCTCCTCTAAGGATAAGCTTCCTCCTCAGATCTGTATATGACCTGCTCCCCTCGAATGCAAACTTAGTGAAATGGGGGAAATCAGATGACCCAGCATGTCCGCTCTGTCAGAAGAAACAAACAGTGGAACATGTCCTAAGCTCTTGCAAAGTAGCGCTAGCCCAATGAAGGTATACATGGAGGCACAACCAAGTTCTGAAAGTGATCACAGATGTTGTTAGCGAAAAAACCATGACCCCAAACGCACCAATTGCTATGACAACGTTCTACAAAGCAGGAGGGAAACAGGTCTGGCCCGAAATTGCTATGACAACCAGCACATTGCCAAAAGGTCTTCTGGATGGAGCAGTCGACTGGGAGTGTACAGCAGACCCAGAGTGGAGAAATTACCCAGATGTCATCAGCAAGACTGGCATGAGACCAGACATCGCTCTCCACTCTGATTCCTCGAAACAAGTGATTCTGATAGAACTCACTGTGCCATACGAAAGCAGAATGGAAGAAGCACATATCTACAAGACCGAAAAATACGCCGGTCTTGCCAGCACCCTGAAGAAAACAGGTCTGCGGGTCAAAATCTTCGCCATAGAGGTCGGGGCAAGAGGGTTTGTGGGCACCTCCGCTTATGATCTCATGAAACAACTCGCCATTTCTGGGAAGAAGAGGACTAGAGCCCTTAAAGCGATGGCAGAGGCAGCAGAAAGGAGCTCAAGCTGGATCTGGGGCAAGGAGGAACCAAAAATGAACTTCATAAGGATTAAATTCCCTACAGATGATGTGTACCCCGTTAGCACATTGGTAAAACCGCGTACCGCAGTTCTGAAGCGCAGAATCGCCCAGGTTCGCTCCCCGGCGTGGGGAAAAAAAATAGACAAGAGCAGAAGGGCATCCAGGAGTCATGACCTGGATGTGGCCGAGAGTGTAAGGAGTTCAGGGCCGAAACACTTGTCTAAAGGGGGTTACTTCTCTGAAGACCTTCTGTTGTCTAGCTCTCCCTAGAGTTTCTTTCTACCATACAGAGACAGACAGACAGATGAATAGATAGATAGATAGACAGACAGACGGACAGACGAATAGACAGACGGACAGACGAATAGACAGACGGACAGACGAATAGACAGACGAATAGACGAATAGACAGACAGACAGACGAATAGACAGACGAATAGACAGACAGACAGACGAATAGACAGACGGACGAATAGACAGACGGACGAATAGACAGACGGACGAATAGACAGACGGACGAATAGACAGACGGACGAATAGACAGACGGACGAATAGACGAATAGACAGACAGACGGACGGACGGACGAACAGACGGACGGACGAACGGACGGACGGACGGACGGACGGACGGACAGACGAATAGACGGACAGACGAATAGACAGACGGACGAACAGACAGACAGACAGACAGACGGACGAACAGACAGACAGACAGACAGACGGACAGACGGACGAACAGACAGACGGACAGACGGACGAACAGACAGACAGACGGACGGACGAACAGACAGACAGACGGACGGACGGACGGACGGACAGACGGACGGACGGACAGACGGACAGACGGACAGACGAACAGACAGACGGACAGACGGACAGACGAATAGACAGACGGACAGACGGACGAATAGACAGACGGACAGACGAATAGACAGACAGACGAATAGACAGACAGACGAATAGACAGACAGACGAATAGACAGACAGACGAATAGACAGACAGACGAATAGACAGACAGACGAATAGACAGACAGACGAATAGACAGACAGACGAATAGACAGACAGACGAATAGACAGACAGACAGACAGACGAATAGACAGACAGACAGACAGACGAATAGACAGACAGACGAATAGACAGACAGACAGACGAATAGACAGACAGACAGACAGACGAATAGACAGACAGACGAATAGACAGACAGACGAATAGACAGACAGACGAATAGACAGACAGACGAATAGACAGACAGACGAATAGACAGACAGACGAATAGACAGACAGACGAATAGACAGACAGACGAATAGACAGACAGACGAATAGACAGACAGACAGACAGACGAATAGACAGACAGACAGACGAATAGACAGACAGACGAATAGACAGACAGACGAATAGACAGACGAATAGACAGACAGACGTCTGTCTGAGATTTTGTGAGTAGATGTCGCGCCAGCAGGCAGCAAAAAGTGTGTGTGGTGTTTTACAGTGATTTCATCGTGGTTCTATTTGGTTTTATGCATTGAATTTTGTATCAGTTTGTTGCTTTGAAATCCGGACACACGGTGATGTAAATTTTTTTTTTAAATTTTGAATATTTTACCAGATAATCCGATTTTAAAGTTTTTATACCTACTTTTCATCATTTTAATTCAGCCGCTCAAGTCGGACATTTTATCTGTGAATTGTGTTTACACCTTAGCCTACTGTGTTCGCCCAACGCTACAGCTTCCAAACCTTTGTGTTCTGCGTTCTCTGGATTTTAGTGTTGTGAACTGACCAACCCACACACCAACCTGCAAGTGTCTTCCTCTCCTGCCTGGCTCGCAATTATGGACCCGTCTTTTATAAAACAAATTGGACTGACACTTTTTAAACACAGCAAATGCTACCTCGGTGGAGGCGTCTACCAGCGCATACGTACATTGGGGCTGTGTAGCAAGCCCCGCACTGCGCGATCCTGTCGTGGTGGACGTCTCCACCGTCTTTGGCACAACCTGCCTCCTGCCCGACGCCACTTTTCGTCTCCTGCTTCTTCTTCTCCTCCACTGCCCCTGCCCTTGACCTCGCTGCTGCAAGCTTTGTCTCCTCCTCTGCCGTCTTCGCCTTCGCCTTCTGTCCTGATGGTGCCGCCTTCGCCTTCTGTCCCGCCGGTGCCGCTCTCGCCTTCTGTCCCGTTGGTGCCGCCTTCGTCGCCACCTCAGCCGCCACCATATGACTGTGATAGGCTGAAACTATGCCTTTTTAATGCTCAGTCGGCATGCACTGGTGACAAAGCCGATGTTATTGCTGACTTTGTCGCAGATGAGCATGTTGACATTGCTTTTATCACGGAGACATGGCTTAACCCCCTTGGTCACGAACCTATACTTGCTAGCCTCACTCCGAGTGGTTACAGGCTTGCTTCTTTCCATCGCTCATCCCGAGGTGGCGGTATCGCCATCCTCTACAACGACTCACTCCATTCCCGCCTATCTTTCTCGCAGTCTCTGCCTTTCTCCCATCCTTCTTTCGAGCACGTTGAAGTATCCTTCCAATCCACCCCTCACCCCATCACCTTCTCCTGTGTCTATCGACCCCCACCTAGCTCTGCCAACAAACTCACCACATCCATGTTTCTCTCTGACTTTGACCAATTGCTTGACCACTACTGCCTCTTACCTGGAAATCTCATCATTCTAGGTGATATCAATGTCCACTATGACAACACTCACCGTTATGACACAAGACATATCATCAACTCTCTGTCCAATCATAATATGACTCAACACATTTCTGAACCAACCCATCAAAAAGGTCACATTCTTGACTGGATCATTTCTCGTGATCATCACAATTCCGCTACTGACAACTGCTTAGTTCTTTCTACCCGTCTAACTTCAGCCCTTCCATCTGACCACTCTGCAATTCTCTGTTCTCTCGACATTTCTCCTCCTTCCCGTACCATGCGCACAGTGACTCGACGCAATCTCAAATCTATCGACCTCTCCACATTTTCATCTGATGCCTCCCGTCTCCTTTCTGAAAAGTCACATAACCTTGCCGATGAATTCTATACTACTCTCCACCATCTTCTGGACACTCATGCTCCAGCCACAACCCGTCTTTTACCTGACCGCCCCCCTACCCCCTGGCTCACTCATGAGATCGCCTGTGCAAAACGTGCCCGCCGCAGAGCAGAGCGCCGCTGGCGCAAATCCAAACTCACAGTACACAGGCAACTTTTCCAAGCCTCTAAAACAAAAGTATCCACCCTCATTGCATCAGCAAAAACAAGCTATTTCCAAACCAAAATCCTGAATGCCTCTTCTTCAAAAGAACTCTTTACAACCATGAATCATCTCCTTGGCACACGAAAAGATTTACCTCTCCCAACAAAACATACAAACGAAGAACTCCCATCTGTATTCTCCAACTATTTCACCACCAAAATACAAACTCTTCGTGACAGGCTTGACAGGACACCCTGTCAACCATGCCCACCTGACCCTTCCTTCTCTGGCACACCTCTTACTACTTTTACCCCAGTCTCACAAGAAGAAATTCTCAACACAATCAGATCCATGTCGTTCAAAACCTGCGAACTGGATCCTCTTCCAGGTTATGTCTACGCCGACTGTCTCCCTACTCTCCTCCCATTCATCACTGACATCATCAACACTTCTCTTCAAACTGGAACTGTCCCAGATTCTTTCAAGTCTGCTATTGTTCACCCTCTCCTCAAGAAACACAATTTAGATCCAAATGAACTGAAAAATTACCGGCCTATCTCTAATCTCTCTTTCTTGTCAAAACTCCTTGAAAAAGTCGTCCTCAACCAGCTGAACTCTCACCTGTCTGCCAACAATCTCCTCAATCCTTTCCAGTCAGCCTACCGCCAGTGCCATAGCACTGAAACTGCCCTACTACACATTCTCAACAATCTCCTCCTTGCAACTGATACTGGCAAAGTCTCTCTCCTCACACTCCTTGATCTGTCTGCAGCCTTTGATACCATTGATCATGGTATTCTCCTTTCTAGACTTCATCATACTTTTGGCATCTCTGACATTGCTCTGTCTTGGTTCACTTCATACCTATCAAACAGAAAACAAACCGTTCTCATCAATGGCACTTACTCTCAACCTGCATACCTGACCTATGGTGTTCCACAAGGATCTGTCCTTGGCCCTGTTCTTTTCACTCTTTACACCTCCCCCCTGTCCACCATCACCAACTCCCATTCTATAAAACACCACTTCTATGCTGATGACACCCAACTTCAAGACAGTGACTCACCTGATAATATACAGCGCCTGTTGACTCGCACCACTGAGTGTTACTCGGACATTAAGAACTGGATGACACACAATAGACTTCAGCTTAATGACGACAAAACAGAAGCTATCCTCATTGGCACCCGTCAGAAACTTTCTCAGCTGCCTCCTCTTTCTCTCCCATTATGTAACACATCAGTCCCAATTTCTGATTCAGCTAAAAACCTTGGTGTCTGCATTGACTCTACCCTCTCCATGAACAACTTTGTTTCTCAAACTGCCAGATCCTGCTACTATCATCTCCATCGTATAAAGCTGATCAGGAAGTATCTCTCTGTCGAAACAACTGCAAAACTCGTTCTCTCCTTCATAATGTCTCGCATTGACTATTGCAATTCACTCCTGTCTGGTCTTCCTGCCTCCACCATTCACATCCTACAGCGCATTCAAAACAATGCTGCACGCCTTGTACTCAAAAAGAAAAAAGCTGACCACATATCTCCTCTCCTGGCACAACTTCACTGGCTCCCTGTATCAAAGCGCATACAGTACAAACTAGACACCATGTGCTACAAAAGCCTCAATAACGCAGCCCCCGATTACCTGTCAAGCCTACTTGAGATCTATGTTCCCTCACGTACCCTCCGCTCTGCCTCTGATCCTCTGACTCTTCGCTTTCCACGCACTAAGCTCAATACCTATGGTCCACGAGCCTTCTCTGTTTCTGGTCCACTCTCCTGGAACAAACTTCCTCTCTCAGTCCGTCAGCAACCTACTTTTGTCTCCTTCAAGTCCGCTCTCAAAACTCACCTTTTCTCTCCTGCATAAAATCCTAACCTCACTCAACCCTCCCCTCTGCAGCCTGTCTCCGCTCGGAGGGAATCACATGGTTATAATATATAATTGTATGCTATGCTCTCTATAATTTTCCATTGCTTTTATTCTTGCTTTTATTGCTTTTATTCTTTCTCCCCATTTATAGCCATGCGTGTGTGTGGGTGTGTGTGTGTGTGTGTGTGTGTGTGTGTGTGTCTGTATGTGTGCGTGCGTGTGTGTGCGAGCGTGCGTGCCTGCGTGTGTGTCTGCTTCAGCGCTTAGATTTGATTTTATCAAGATTTTGCGCTATATAAATATTGTAATTATTAATTATTATAGACAGACAGACAGACAGACAGACGAATAGACAGACAGACAGACAGACAGACAGACAGACGAATAGACAGACAGACAGACAGACGAATAGACAGACAGACAGACGAATAGACAGACGAATAGACAGACAGACAGACAGACAGACAGACGAATAGACAGACAGACAGACAGACGAATAGATAGATGGACGGACGGACGGACAGACGGACAGACGGACAGACGGACAGACGAATAGACAGACGAATAGACAGACAGACAGACGAATAGACAGACAGACAGACGAATAGACAGACAGACAGACGAATAGACAGACAGACAGACGAATAGACAGATAGACAGACAGACGAATAGACAGACAGACAGACAGACAGACAGACGAATAGACAGACAGACAGACGAATAGACAGACAGACAGACGAATAGACAGACGAATAGACAGACGAATAGACAGACAGACAGACAGACAGACGAATAGACAGACAGACGAATAGACAGACGAATAGACAGACGAATAGATAGACGAATAGACAGACAGACAGACAGACAGACGAACAGACAGACGAATAGACAGACAGACAGACGAATAGACAGACAGACAGACGAATAGACAGACGAATAGACAGACAGACAGACAGACAGACAGACAGACAGACGAATAGATAGACAGACAGACAGACAGACAGACGAATAGAAAGACAGACAGACAGACAGACAGACGAATAGATAAACGAATAGACAGACAGACAGACAGACAGACGAATAGATAGACGAATAGACAGACAGACAGACAGACAGACAGACGAATAGATACACGAATAGACAGACAGACAGACAGACAGACGAATAGATAGACGAATAGGCAGACAGACAGACAGACAGACGAATAGATAGACGAATAGACAGACAGACAGACAGACAGACGAATAGATAGACGAATACACAGACAGACAGAGAGACAGACGAATAGATAGACGAATAGACAGACAGACAGACAGACAGACGAATAGATAGACGAATAGACAGACAGACAGACAGACGAATAGATAGACGAATAGACACAGACAGACAGACAGACAGACGAATAGATAGACGAATAGACAGACAGACAGACAGACAGACAGACGAATAGATAGACGAATAGACAGACAGACAGACAGACAGACGAATAGATAGACGAATAGACAGACAGACAGACAGACAGACGAATAGATAGACGAATAGACAGACAGACAGACAGACAGACAGACGAATAGATAGACGAATAGATAGACAGACAGAGAGACAGACGAATAGATAGACGAATAGACAGACAGACAGACAGACAGACGAATAGATAGACGAATAGACAGACAGACAGACAGACGAATAGATAGACGAATAGACAGACAGACAGACAGACAGACAGACGAATAGATAGACGAATAGACAGACAGACAGACAGACGAAAAGATAGACGAATAGACAGACAGACAGACGAATAGATAGACGAATAGACAGACAGACAGACAGACAGACGAATAGATAGACGAATAGACAGACAGATAAACAGACAGACAGACAGACAGACAGACGAATAGATAGATGAATAAACAGACAGACAGACAGACAGACAGACGAATAGATAGATGAATAGACAGACAGACAGACAGACAGACAGACAGACAGACGAATAGATAGATGAATAGACAGACAGACAGACAGACAGACAGACGAATAGATAGATGAATAGACAGACAGACAGACAGACGAACAGACAGACAGACAGACAGACAGACGAACAGACAGACGAATAGATAGATGAATAGACAGACAGACAGACAGACAGACAGACAGACAGACAGACGAATAGATAGATGAATAGACAGACAGACAGACAGACAGACGAATAGACGAATAGCCGAATAGACGAATAGACGAATAGATAGATGAATAGACAGACAGACAGACAGACAGACGAATAGACGAATAGACGAATAGATATATGAATAGACAGACAGACAGACAGATAGACAGACAGACAGACAGACAGACAGACAGACGAACAGACAGACAGACGAATAGATAGATGAATAGTCAGACACAGACAGACAGACAGACAGACAGACAGACAGACGAATAGATAGATGAATAGACAGACAGACAGACAGACGAACAGACAGACAGACAGACAGACAGACGAATAGATAGATGAATAGACAGACAGACAGACAGACAGACAGACGAATAGATAGATGAATAGACAGACAGACAGACAGACAGACAGACGAATAGACGAATAGACGAATAGACGAATAGATGAATAGATAGATGAATAGACAGACAGACAGACAGACAGACAGACGAATAGACGAATAGACGAATAGATAGATGAATAGACAGACAGACAGACAGACAGACGAATAGACGAATAGACGAATAGACGAATAGATAGATGAATAGACAGACAGACAGACAGACAGACGAATAGACGAATAGATAGATGAATAGAAAGACAGACAGACAGACAGACGAATAGACGAATAGACGAATAGACGAATAGATAGATGAATAGACAGACAGAGAGACAGACAGACGAATAGACGAATAGACGAATAGACGAATAGATAGATGAATAGACAGACAGACAGACAGACAGACGAATAGACGAATAGACGAATAGACGAATAGATAGATGAATAGACAGACAGACAGACAGACAGACAGACGAATAGACGAATAGACGAATAGATAGATGAATAGACAGACAGACAGACAGACAGACGAACAGACGAATAGACGAATAGATAGATGAATAGACAGACAGACAGACAGACAGACAGACGAATAGACGAATAGACGAATAGACGAATAGATAGATGAATAGACAGACAGACAGACAGACGAATAGACGAATAGACGAATAGATAGATGAATAGACAGACAGACAGACAGACAGACAGACGAATAGACGAATAGATAGATGAATAGACAGACAGACAGACAGACAGACGAATAGACAGACAGACAGACGAATAGACGAATAGATAGATGAATAGACAGACAGACAGACAGACAGACGAATAGATAGATGAATAGACAGACAGACAGACAGACAGACAGACGAATAGACGAATAGATAGATGAATAGACAGACAGACAGACAGACAGAAGACAGAGAATAGACGAATAGACTGAATAGATAGATGAATAGACAGACAGACAGACAGACAGACGACAGACGAATAGACGAATAGACGAATGAGATAGACAGACAGACAGACAGACAGACGAATAGACGAATGATGATGATAGATGAATAGACAGACAGACAGACAGACAGACGAATAGACGAAGACGAATAGATAGATGAATAGACAGACAGACAGACAGACAGACAGAAATAGATGAATAGATAGATGAATAGACAGACAGACAGACAGACAGACAGACGAATAGATGAATAGATAGATGAATAGACAGACAGACAGACAGACGAAGAACGAATAGATGAATAGATAGATGAATAGACAGACAGACAGACAGACGAATAGATGAATAGATAGATGAATAGACAGACAGACGACAGACAGACGAATAGATGAATAGATAGATGAATAGACAGACAGACAGACAGACAGACAGACGAATAGACGAATAGAGAATAGATAGATGAATAGACAGACAGACAGACAGACAGACGAAAGGATAATAGATGAATAAAGACGAAATAGAGAATAGATAGATGAATAGACAGACAGACAGACAGAAGAAAAAAACGAATAGACGAAAGACTAGAATAGATAGATGAATAGACAGACAGACAGACAGAGAAGAAGAAGACGAGATAGACAAAGACAATCAGACAGATGAATAGAAGATGACAGACAGACAGAAGAAGACAGACAGACGAAGATGAATAGATGTAATAGACAGATCAGACAGACAGACAGACAGCAGAATAGATGAATAGATAGATGAATAGACAGACAGACGAGACAGACAGACAGACGAATAGATGAATAGATAGATGAATAGACAGACAGACAGACAGACAGATGAATAGATGAATA
>JAPXFY010000023.1:4017614-4030114 GCA_030674185.1 Monoplex corrugatus
CAATAGACTACTACTCAGCAGCTGTACAATTAGATGCTCAGCGATAGACTAACTACTCAGCAGCTGCACAACAAGGTGCTCAGCAATAGTATGTTACTCAGCAACTGTACAACAAGGTGTTCAGCAACAGCCCTCTACTCTGCAGCTGTACAACAAGGTGCTCAGCGATAGCCTTCTACTCAGCAGCTGAACAACAAGGTACTAAGCAATAGCCTACTACTCAGCAGTTGTACAACAAGGTGCTCAGAAATAGCCTACTACTCAGCAGCTGTACAACAAGGTGTTCAGCAATAGCCTACTATTCAGCAGTTGTACAACAAGGTGCTCAGCGATAGACTACTACTCAGCAGCTGTACAACAAGGTGTTCAGCAATAGCCTACTACTCAGCAGCTGTACAACAAGGTGCTCAGCAATAGCCTACTACTCAGCAGCTGTACAACAAGGTGCTCAGCAATAGCCTACTACTCAGCAGCTGTACAACAAGGTGCTCAGCAATAGCCTATTACTCTGCACCAAGCAACCTGTGGCGAGCCTGAGGCTACGGTTTTGCTGCACACATTTTTTTGATCAGCTTTCCAAAGGCTTTTTACTGGTTTGTTTGTCTGGTTAATGGGTTGCTTTCTTTGTGTTTGTTTACTGCGACCCGAATGTACCTTTTATCTGTCGCTTCCTGCAACACACACACACACACACACACACACACACACACACACACACGCGCGCGCGCACGCACAAACACACACGCACACACACATCGTCTAAAAGCACAAATGTGAAACGACGTTATAAGAAATGAAATACGAACGATTAAACAAACAAACAAACAAACAAAAACGCCCACATAACCATACAGACACAAACACGCACACATGCACACATGCACACACACACACAGACAGACAGACAGACACACACACACACACACACACACACACACACACACACACACACACACACAAAGGTGGAGGCCATGCTTAATGAAACACACACACACACAAACACAACACAAACACAACAACACACACACACACACACACAAACCACACCACACACACAAACACACAAACAAACACGCACAAACACAAACACACACCACACACAGACACACACAACACACACACACACAAACACCACAATCATACACACACACACAGACACACACACAAACACAAATACCACAAACACAACACACAAACACACAAACACACACACACACACACACACACAACCACACACACCACACACAACACACACACATACCACACACACTACACAATCCATATCACACACACAGAGACACATACACACACATGCCACTCACCAAGCAAACACATACACACACGAACACTACACACACACATACACATCCGCTAATATCACTTATAGTGAAAAGACGTTAAATCAAAGAACGAACGAACCATACCACACACACCACACACACACACACACACACACACACACACACACACACACACACACACACATCAGCACATGCACTCACGTAAGCATGCACGCACGCACGTACGCACGCGCTCACGTACAGATAATGTAGAACGTGTGCCAAGAGAAAGACAGTAGATGAAAGCAAACGTAAGCAATGCACTAACAAGCCACGCCCACATGATTCACACACACAGACACAAGATAATGAGAATGGAAAACAGGCAGCAAAAAAAAAAAAAAAAAAAAAAAAAAAAAGAAAAATCTCACATTGCACATTCTTGTATTTCAAACCCTTTCATTCTTTCTATTTTCTTTCTTTTTCTTTTCTTTCTTTCTTTCTTCTTTTTCTCTTTCTTCTTTCTTTTTTTTTTCTTTCTTTCTTTTTTTTTTTTTTTTTTCTTTTTTCTTTTTTTCTTTCTTTTTTTCTTCTTTCTTTCTTTTTCTTTCTTTCTTTCTTTTTTCTTCTTTCTTTCTTCTTTCTTTCTTTCTTTCTTTCTTTCTTTCTTTCTTTCTTTTCTTTCTTTTTCTTTCTTTCTTTCTTTCTTTCTTCTTTCTTTTTTTTTTCTTGTTTTTGCAGTCACGTGTCTTATTTTATTTCTTTTTTTCTTACTTGCATGTTTGTCCTGTTTGCTTGATTAAATAAATTGTAAGTCTTTTGTGTTAGTGTACATTGTGTGTGTGTGTGTGTGTGTGTGTGTGTGTGTGTGTGTGGTGTGTGTGAGTGTGTATGTGTGTGTGTGTATGTGTGTGTGTGTGAGTGTGTATGTGTGTGTGTGTGTGTGTGTGTGTGTGTGTGTGTGTGTGTGTGTGTGTGTGTGTGTGTGTGTGTGTGTGTGTGTGAATACAAGTAGATTAGCAAGGGAAAGTATGTTGACTTGGTCTCTGTGCTATTATCAGTCTCGCTCGATAATACAGTTTCATTTAATTTTATCTGTCTGTCTGTCTGTCTCTGTTTCTGTCCCTGTCTCTCTCTGTCTCTCTCTGTCTCTCTGTCTCTGTCTGTCTGTCTGTCTGTCTGTCTGTCTGTCTCTCTCTCTCTCTCTCTCTCTCTCTCTCTCTCTCTCTCTTCCTATCAATTTCTCTCTCTTGCTGTTCCATTCACCTATAATTATGTGTTCGATGTAGTCTTACATACTTTCTCTTCGGATTGATAATTGGGTACATGTATTAAGTGCATGTTTGGCTCTGGGGAAATGTGATATGCGGAAGCAATTTTAGATAATTCAGGCCTGTTTTTATATATGTTTTATTTTCCTTGTTAATGTTTACATTTGTATTCAGGTTTTCTTTTTAAATCCCCTGTGCGATGAATTGGACGGAGTGGTCAACGCCATGGGCATCTCTTTAGATTATGTGCGCAAATGCATTTGTATGTGTACTTCATTTTGTTTGTTTGTTTTTTTTTCTGTTGAAATATTGTGTATGTTTTAAAACGGTTATAGCTTTAATTTTCTTTGGTTTTGTTTTTTTTCTGTGGAAATACTGAGTATGTTTTGAAACCGTTGTAGCCCTGATATGGCTCTACGTGGTCGGCTGGGATTTAAACAAAAGCAATGATAATGAAATAATAATAATAATAATAATAATAATAACAATAATATAACAACATTTCATTAATAAATTGGTTATAATAACAATGATATTAATATAATAATAATAATAATAATGAAAATAATAATAATATAACAATAATAATAATAGTAATAATAATTATAATGATATAATAATTATAATGATAATAATAATAATTTCAGTCCGACGATGGTTTGATTCAAGTACTGCGGTTTTTTTTGCTTGTTCGTTTCTTTGTTGTCAATGTGTGATCCAGACTTGTGATAAAGCGACGTCTAAACAAAAACAAAACACAAAAACAAAACAAACAAACAAACAACCCCCCCAAAAAACAACAACAACAACAACAACAAAATAAACAAAAACCAGCAAAGAAGCTGATGGTTAAAAATGATTACGTTACGGTGATAACATGACGTTCAGGCTGATATGACCCTGGATAAGGTCCTCTCCCCTCTCTCTCTCCCATCCCCCACCCTCACCAATCCCCTGCACACACACACACACACACACACACACGTACACGCAGAGGAACATTACTGCAAAAGAAGAAGACCCCCCCCCCACCCCCTCACTCCCCTTCACCCCGCTGACAAAACAGATCAACACGTGATGAAAACAACTCCTGACCGATGCACTGATAAGTCTGGTCATAATCAACCAGTCCTGATGGCAGACGAGATTAGTGGGATGAGGATGAGGATGGGGAGAAGAAACTAGGTGAGAGAGAGAGGGAGAGAGACAGAGGGGGGTGGGGGGGGGTCGGGGGTTAGAGAAGGGGAGAGAGAGGGAAGGGAGGGTTTGAGAGAGAAAGAGAGCATGAACAGACAGACAGACAGACAGACAAAGTGAGAAAGTGGGAGAGGGTGGGAGAGACGGGAGAGACACACGCACACCGAGAGAGAGAGAGAGACCGAGAAGTGGGGGCGGGGGGGGGGGCAAGGGGAGAGAGAGAGGGAGAGAGACAGATAGAAACAAAGACAGAGAAAGAAAAACAGAGGCAGAAAGACAGAGACAGACAGAGGGGAAAAGAGACAGAAAACGAGAAGATAGAGAGAGAGACAGACAGACAGACACAGACACAGAGAGACACAGACACAGAGAGACACAGAGACAGACAGAGATAGAGAGACAGAGAAACAGAGAAACAGAGACAGACAGAGACCCAGAGACCCAGAGACCCAGAGACAGAGACAGAGACAGAGAGACAGAAAGAAAGAATGAAAGAAAGAAAGAAAGAGAGAGAGAGAGAAAAACAGAAAGAAAGAAAGAGAGAGAGGGGGGGGAGCACAGAAGGAAGGAAGGGCAGATAGAGAGGGGAGAGAGCGAATGGAAACCACTATTGTTACACTAACAAATAGACCGACAGACCCCCCCCCCCCCCTCACTACTCCAAAAATTAAAACAATTAAATGATAAGATGTGTATGCCTTTCTATCAATCTCCTATTTTCCATGTTTTTTTTTATGTTCAAAAATCATCATACAAGATTCGGATTTGGGGTGTGTGTGTGTGTGTGTGTGTGTGTGTGTGTTGTGTGTGTGTGTGTGTGTGTGTGTGTGTGTGTGTGTGTGTGTGTGTATGTGTGTGTGTGGTGTGTGTGTGTGTGTGTGTGTGTGTGTGTGTGTGTGTGTGTGTGTGTGTGTGTGTATTCAGGCGAAAGGAGTCTACCAAATGATCGCTAGCAGATTTGGCGAATTATCCGAGTGCAATGAGATCCTCTTGAACAAACACTACACCTAAGATTTCGAAAACATATTCATATTTCATATTCATTTCTTTCGTCGCAGTGGATTTACCATGTGAAAACCTTTGACTCCCGTACTCTGTCCACCAGCATTTTGTATTGCCAACTATGCTAGCAAAGCAAAAACTTAACCCTTTGATTCCATCATCGTATCCACCAGCTTTCAGCTTCGTTTTTTATCCCCTTTTGAAGGACTAGACGTTCAATTCGATTTTCCTGTCGAACTGAGGGGGAAAAAAAAGTCGAGGCCTCAACAGGGAGCGAACCCTGGAACCTCGAAGTTGTGAACCATTCTGCCACTGTTCTCCTCAAAAACAAGGCAGATAAGGTTAGTGAAAACAATGGTGTTATGTCATCATCGTCATCATCATCATCATCATCGTGTGCCCTGCGGCATGGCGTTGGCGATCATAGCCCTCTATGTATATATCCCTTGTTGCTGCAAGCACATCTTCCACCCTCTCTGTCCTCAGCCACCCTGCAAGTCCGTCCAATATTTTCTCCCTGGGTCTACTTGGTGCTCTCTTTCCCTCCAGCTTTCATGTAGTGACCAGGTGCTCTAATTCCCCTTTCCTTGGCCTATAAATGTTTCCTGTCCTTTCCTGATCTTCCTTATCAATGATCTTCTTGTGTCTGCCTCCACCAAGACTGTCTCGTTTGTTTTCTTTGCTGTCCATGGAGCTCTCAACATTCTTCTTAGAAACCACATCTCGGCTGCCTCAATTTTGTTCTGGCTTTGCTTGTTGACTGTCCAGGCCTCACAACCGTATAACATTATCGGTTCTATATAACGTTCAAGAACTCTCATCCTGACATTAACTGATAGGCATTTGTTGTTAAGTATGCTTACATACACGAACAATATCAGGGCAGAATGACCGTGCTGTTTAACACTCCCTCAAATATAAAAAAAATCTAGGTTCCTGAAACACGCAGCAGACATAAGTGTCATTGTCCCCAAACCTGTCTGATTGGTTGGTCCAGCCTCGTGAGCTTTCGACAAACCGAATCACTAACGTAACGACAAAAGACGGCAGATGCACATCAGAAATAACCGGCAGAATCGGCCAAGCCAAAACAGCATTCAAGGAGATGACAAGCATTCTTACCAACAAATGCCTGTCAATTAACATCAGGAAGAGAGTTCTTGAATGTGATATAGAACCAATACTGTTGTACGGATGCGAGGCGTGGACAGTCAACAAACAAAGCCAGAACAAGATTGAAGCAGCCGAGATGTGGTTTCTGAGAAGAATGTTGACAGTTCCATGGACAGCAAAGAAAATACACGAGACAGTCTTGATGGAGGCAGACACAAGTAGATCACTCATAAGGAACATTAGGAAAAGATAGGCAACATTTATAGGCCATTTTATGAGGAAGGGGGATTTGGAGCACCTGGTCACAACGGGAAAGCTGGAAGGAAAGAGAGCACCAGGTAGACCCAGGGAGAAAATGCTGGACGGACTTGCAGAGTGGCTGAAGACGAGGAGGGTGGAGGAGAAGCTTGGGGCAACAAGAGATAGAGACAGATGGAAGTCCACGATCACCAACGCCATGCGGCAAGGCACCTGATGATGATAATGATGAACAACAAAAGATTTCGGCGTGACACATATACTTGCAGCGTGTATCAGTACCGGCGATATACTTTTATATAATCACAGTGTTGACTCATACACTTGCAGCGTGTACCGGTGATTTACTTCTATATTATCACAGTGTGGGTGTCAACAACCACCAAGAGGTGGGTGGGTGGGTGGGAACAGACCAGTGGTTCACACACTGAGTACAAGCAGTGCGTTGATTTTAATATTAACCCCTTGACTCCTGTACCCTGTCCATCAGCATCCTGCAGTGTTAATCATGATGATGATGATCATCATCATCATAATTAGGTGCCTTGCCGCATGGCGTTGGTGATTATGGACTTCCATCTGTCTCTATCTCTTGTTGCCTCAAGCATCTCTTCCACCCTCCCTGTCTTCAGCCACTATGCAAGTCCGTCTAGTATCTTCTTCCTGGGTCTACCCGGTGCTCTCCTTCCCTCCAGCTTTCCCGTTGTGACCAGGTGTTCCAATTCCCCTTTCCTCATAAAATGGCCTATGAATGTTGCCTGTCTTTTCCTAATCTTCCCTATGAATGATCTACTTGTGTCTGCCTCCATCAAGACTGTCTCGTTTGTTTTCTTTGCTGTCCATGGAACTCTCAACATCCTTCTTAGAAACCACATCTCGGCTGCTTCAATCTTGTTCTGGCTTTGCTTGTTGACTGTCCACGCCTCGCAACCGTACAACAGTATTGGTTCTATATAACATTCAAGAATTCTTTTCCTGATGTTAATTGATAGGCATTTGTTGGTAAGAATGCTTTTCATCTTCTTGAATGTTGTTTTGGCTTGGCCGATTCTGCCGGCTATTTCTGATGTGCATCTGCCGTCTGGTGAAATGATCGTTCCCAGGTATTTAAATTTATCAACCTGTCTCAAGGTTGTGCCGTTCGCTGTTATTTTGCATGAGGGGATTTCATGGTTTTTACTGATCACCATGACTTCAGTCTTCCTGCTGTTTAGTTCCAACCCCTTACCTTTGCTTTCTATTTCAAGTATATTCTCAAGGTTTTGTAGGTCCCTTTCATTTTCTGCAATTAGCACAGTGTCATCTGCGTATCGAATGTTCTTTATCAATTTTCCTCCAACCTTTAACCCAGGGTCTTCCATGATAGCAAAGCAAAAAATCTTAACCCTTTGACTCCCCTCACCCCACCATCCACTAGCATCCTGCAGGAAGCTGGTGGATAGGATGAGGGAGTCAAAGGGTTAAATTTTTGCAGTTGGTGGATAGGGTGTTGGGAGTCGAAAGGGTTAAAATAAAGTTGTGACATTACATGTCTCAACATGGCATGTCTGACTACCTGGTTTGGGGTGGCCGGACTTGTCAAAATATTATGAGTTCAACAACAAACATTGCCTGCTGGGGGTTGGGGTTGGGGGTGAGGAGAGGGTGGGTTGTGGGATAGGGGTGGGGGTGGGAGTGTCAGGTGCATGCATATTCGCATACATACACTGTTTGTATAAACTGCAAGTGGTGTTATACTACTTGGCAGAGCACTTGGGAAAGGTTGTTTTTTTTTCCCCCACATCGGAACTGTTCGATGAAAGTCAAGAGCTTCTGTTTTTGAGAAAAGAAAAGAGACAGACAGACAGACTGACAGGTCGATACACAGGTAACGGAGACAGACAGACAGAGACAGGCATAACAGACACACACACGCATAACAGACACAGGCATAACAGACAGACACACGCATAACAGAGGCAGGCATAACAGACACAGGCATAACAGACACAGGCATAACAGACACAGGCATAACAGACACACACACAGGCATAACAGACACAGGCATAACAGACAGACACAGGCATAACAGACAATCATAGGCATAACAGACACACACAGGCATAATAAACAGACACAGGAATAACACACACAGACATAACAGACACACGCAGACATAACAGACAGACACAGACATAACAGACATACATAGGCATAACAGACACACACAGGCATAACAGACATACGTAGGCATAAAAGACACACACAGGTATAACAGACACACACAGGCATAACATACACAGACAGGCATAACAGACACACACAGGCATAACACACATAGGCATAACAGACACACACAGGCATAACAGACACACACAGGCATAACAGACACAGGCATAACAGACACACACAGGTATAACAGACAGACACAGGCATAACAGACACACACAGGCATAACAGACACACACACGCATAACAGACACAGGCATAACAGACACACACAGGTATAACAGATACAGGCATTACAGACACACACAGGTATAACACACACAGGCATAACAGACACACACAGGCATAACAGACACACACACGCATAACACACACAGACATAACAGACACACAGGTATAACAGACACAGGCATAACAGACACACACAGACATAACAGACACACACAGGTATAACAGACACACACAGACATAACAGACACACACAGGTATAACAGATACACACAGACGTAACAGACACACACAGACATAACAGACACACACAGGTATAACAGACACACACAGACATAACAGACACACACAGACATAACAGACACACACAGGTATAACAAACACACACAGACATAACAGACAGACACAGGCATAACAGACACACACAGACATAACAGACACACACAGGCATAACAGACACAGACATAACAGACACACACAGGTATAACAAACACACACAGGTATAACACGACACAGGTATAACAAAAACACAGGTATAACAGACACAGGTATAACAAAACACACACAGCTATAACAGACAGACACAGGCATAACAGACAGACAGACAGTGGTACTGGCAAGGCAGACAGACAGACAGAAAGACAAGACAGTCACACAGACAGAGAGACAGAGACACAGGCAGATAGACAGAGACACAGGCGGATAGACAGAGACACAGGCAGACAGACAGAGACACAGGCAGACAGACAGACACAGGCAGACAGACAGAGACACAGGCAAATCAGTCAGACACTGACAGACAGAAACACATACAAGGCAGGCAGACAGAGATACAGAGAAGACAGATAGACATAGGGGCAGACAGACAGGCAGGCAGACAGACAGGTCAACAGGCAGGCAGACAGGCAAGCAGGCAGGCAGAGAGACAGGCAGGCAGGCAGGCAGGCAGAGAGACAGGCAGGCAGACAGGCAGGCAGGCAGGCAGAGAGACAGTCAGGCAGGCAGGAAGAGAGACAGGAAGAGAGACAGGCAGAGAGACAGGCAAGAGGACAGGCAGAGAGGCAGACAGGCAGACAGGCAGACAGGCAGGCAGACAGGCAGACAGGCAGGCAGGCAGGCAGGCAGGCAGGCAGAGAGACAGGCAGGCAGAGAGACAGGCAGGCAGGCAGGCAGGCAGGCAGGCAGAGAGACAGGCAGGCAGGCAGACAGGCAGAGAGACAGGCAGGCAAGCAGGAAGGCAGGAAGGCAGGAGGAGGCAGGCAGGCAGGGAGACAGGCAGGCAGGCAGAGAGACAGGCAGGCAGGCAGGCAGGCAGGCAGGCAGGAAAGCAGAGTGACAGGCAGAGAGACAGGCAGGCAGGCAGGAAGGCAGAGAGGCAGGCAGGCAGGCAGGCAGAGAGACAGGCAGGCAGGCAGAGAGACAGGCAGAGAGACAGGCAGAGAGGCAGGAAGGCAGAGAGACAGGCAGGCAGCCAGGGAGACAGGCAGAGAGGCAGGCAGGCAGGCAGGGAGACAGGCAGTGAGACAGGCAGGCAGGCAGAGAGACAGACAGGCAGGCAGGCAGGCAGAGCAGACAGGCAGCAGAGAGGCAGAGGCAGAGGCAGAGAGGCAGGCAGGCAGGCAGGCAGGGAGACAGGCAGAGAGGCAGGCAGGCAGGCAGCAGGGAGACAGGCAGAGAGACAGGCAGGCAGGCAGGCAGAGAGACAGACAGGCAGGCAGGCAGGCAGGTAGAGAGGCAGGCAGGCAGGCAGGGAGAGATACAGACAGGCAGGTAGGCAGAGAGACAAGCGGGTAGGCAAGGAGACAGGCAGGCAGAGAGACAGGCAGGCAGAGAGACAGGCAGAGAGACAGTCAGGCAGGCAGGCAGGCATACAGGCTGGCAGGCAGGCAGGCAGGCAGAGAGACAGGCAGGCAGAGAGACAGGCAGGCAGAGAGACAGGAAGACAGGCAGGCAGAGAGACAGGAAGACAGGCAGGCAGGCAGGCAGAGAGACAGGCAGGCAGGCAAGCAGAGAGACAGGCAGGGAGGCAGGCAGGCAGACAGCAGACAGGCAGGCAGAGAGACAGGCAGGCAGGCAGAGAGACAGGCAGGCAGGCAGCCAGGCAGAGAGACAGGCAGGCAGGCAGGTAGGCAGAGAGACAGACAGGCAGACAGGCAGGCAGGGAGGCAGGTAGTCAGGCAGAGGGACAGACAGACAGGTAGTCAGACAGGCAGTCAGACAGGCAGACACTGACAGAAACACATAATGCAGGCAGACAGATACAGAGATGACAAACAGACAGAGGGACAGAAAGGCAAACAGACAAGACAGTCAGACAGACAGACACGACAGACAGACAGACACGACAGACAGACAGACAGACAGACTGCCAATAGACCAACACAACCAGGCAGACAGGCAGACAAACAGACAGAGGGACAGACAGGCAAACAGACAAGATGACAGACACGACAGACAGACACAACAGACAGGCAGACACGACAGACTGCCAATTGACCAACACAATCAGGCAGACAGGCAGACAAACAGACAGAGGGACAGACAGGCAAACAGACAAGACAGACAGACATGACAGACAGACAGACATGACAGACAGACAGACATGACAGACAGACAGACTGCCAATTGACCAACACAACCAGACAGACATACTCTTGCACTTGCATACAGATACAGGCAGGTTGATTATGTCGGTAGGGTACATCCATATAAACAGTACATTACTTACCTTACTCAACGAAAGCTATGTGATCACCAAACGCCGATGACCGACTTCAAGAAGAGTGTCAATGGAATGAATTAATAGCAAACGACATAGTCCCCGAAAAGAATGCCAGCGACGCACAGTGAGGGACAATCCTTTACACTTATAAAAACCATTAACCAGAAATAAAAATTATCCAGGATGGCACAATAAGACACAGTATAATATATCACACATATGCATAGGCACGCAAAAAGAAATTATAATCCTTGCTGCAGACTACACCCACACTAATGGGACCTGCTCTAGACACTAGACGACAGTGTTGTTCAAATTTGTTATCAGCACTCGCTTACAGATAACATGGATCGCTGTGGTGGCTTAGCTCGTTGCACCCATCCCTTCTCTTTATCGTAGTAAAATACACACTGTTCGTGACAGGTACATGGTTTTCGTGCATTATGCCACACACCCCGTCTTTTCTCGGAAAACGGAATTATTAATTATGCCACACACCCCGTCTTTTCTCGGAAAACGAAACAATAAAAACACTATGGTCAAACCATGCTCGTTTATTTTCATGTTTGTTCCTTTGATTATAAAAAACACTGCCTTGTCTGTTTAACTGATGACTCCCCGTTGGGGATGCTGGGGGCTCTTTCGGTATAAATAGTATCCCCCATCTTCCGGAAATTCTGTGCTAGAAATTTCTTGTTTTCTGTCATTGTCTTTGTTTCTTTCTTCCTCCTTTGCTTTCTATGACCATTTCTTGCTATCATTAATTTTCTGCTTTGCTGGTCCGTTCACCTGTATGTGTTCGATAAAGTCTTACATACTTTTTCTTAGGATTGATAAGTGGGTACATGTATTAAATGCATTTTTGGCTCTAGGGATATGAGATGTGCGGAAGCAATTTTAGATAATTTATGCCCGTTTTTATATATATGTATTAGTGTCCTTAGTTATGTTTACATTTGCATTCATATCTGTTTTTTTACCCCCCCCCCCCCCCCCCCCTGTGCGATAAATTGGACAGAGTGGTCAAAACCAGGGGCATCTCCTTAGATTATGTGCGCGAATGCATCAATATGTGTACTTATGTACTTAATCATCTTTTCCTGTTGAAGTATCGTGTACGTTTTGAACTGGCTATAACACTGATATGGCTCTATGCAGTCGGTTGGGCTTAAAACAAAAATAATAACAATAACAATAACAATAACAATTTGAGCGATGTGT
>JAPXFY010000023.1:4032614-4052614 GCA_030674185.1 Monoplex corrugatus
TCCTCAGCTAAGGGCTTGATCTTCTTTTACCCCAACCGGAGTTGTTTCTGGAGCACACTGTGTCTGGTAGTTTGATTTCCGCCCTCTATAATTATGTTTGAAGTGTCTGGTAATCTGATTTCCCCCCTGAATATAATTATTAGTGTTTGAAGGTGTCTGGCAATCTGATTTCACCCCTCTAGGTGTTTGAAGGTGTCTGCAATCTGATTTCACCCCTCTATGTGTTTGAAGGTGCTGGCAATCGATTTCACCCCTCTAGGTGTTTGAAAATGTCTGGCAATCTGATTTCATCCCTCTAGGTGTTTGAAGATTCTGGCAATCTGATTTCACCCCTCTAGGTGTTTGAAGGTGTCTGGTAATCTGATTTCATTCCCTCTAGTGTTTGAAGGTGTCTGGTAATCTGATTTCATTCCTCTAGTGTTTGAAGGTGTCTGGTAATCTGATTTCACCCCTCTAGGTGTTTGAAGGTTCTGGCAATCTGATTTCATCCTCTATGGTGTTTGAAGGTGTCTGGTAATCTGATTTCACCCCTCTAGGTGTTTGAAGGTGATCTGGCAATCTGATTTCATCTCTAGTGTTTGAAGGTGTCTGGCAATCTGATTTCAGCCTCTAGGTGTTTGAAGGTGTCTGGTAATCTGATTTCACCCCTCTAGGTGTTTGAAGGTGTCTGGCAATCTGATTTGACCCCTCTAGGTGTTTGAAGGTATCTGGTAATCTGATTTCATTCCTCTATGTGTTTGAAGGTGTCTGGTAATCTGATTTCAACCTTCTAGGTGTTTGAATGGTATCTGGTAATCTGATTTCATCCTATCTAATGTGTTTGAAGGTATCTGGTAATCTGATTTAGCCTCTAAGTGTTTGAAGGTGTTGGTAATCTGATTTCAGCCCTCTAAGTGTTTGAAGGGTCTGGTAATCTGATTAGCCTTCTAGTTGTTTGAATGCGTTGTAATCTGATTTCAGCCTTCTAAGTGTTTAAGGTGTCTGGTAATCTGATTTTCAACCTTCTAAGTGTTTGAAGGTATTTGGTAATCTGATTCAGCCTTCTAAGTGTTTGAAGAGATTCTGGTAATCTGATTTTAGCCTTCTAAGTGTTTGAAGGTTTTGGTAATCTGATTTCACCTTCTAAGTGTTTGAAGGTGTCTGGAAATCTGATTTCAGCCTTCTAAGTGTTTGAAGGTGTTTAGTAATCTGATTTCAGCCTTCTAATGTTTAAAGGTGTCTGTAATCTGATTTCAGCCTTCTAGATGTTTGAAGGTGTCTGGTTCTGATTGCAGCCTTCAGCTGTTTGAAGGTCTGGTAATCTGATTTCAGTCCTCTAAGTGTTTGAAGGTGTTAGTAATCTGATTTCAACCTTCTAGATGTTTGAAGGTGTCTGGGATCTGTTTTCAGCCTTCTAAGTGTTTGAAGGGTCTGGTAATCTGATTTCATACCTTCTAGATGTTTGAAGCGTCTGGTAATTTGATTTCAGCCTTCTAGTGTTTGAAGGCGTCTGGTATCTGATTTCAGCCTTTCAGGTGTTTGAAGGGTCTGGTAATCTGATTTTAGCCTTCAGATGTTTGAAGGGTCTAGTAATCTGATTTCAGCCTCTAGATGTTTGAAGGGTCTGGTAATCTGATTTCAGCCTCTAAGTGTTTGAAGGGTCTGGTAATCTGATTTCAGCCTCTAAGTGTTTGAAGGCGTCTGGTAATCTGATTTCAGCCTCTAAGTGTTTGAAGGCGTCTGGTAATCTGATTTCAGCCTCTAAGTGTTTGAAGGTGTCTGGTAATCTGATTTCAGTCCTTCTAAGTGTTTGAAGGGTCTGGTAATCTGATTTCATCCTCTATGTGTTTGAAGGTATCTGATTTCAGCCCTGTAGGTTTTCTGTTGTGATAACGTCATTCTTAATACATGTGCAAGGGAACTAGGGGTTCAAGGTAGCCTTTATCCACTGGTGTGTCCATTGTAGAACATAGAGAATGTTGTCTATTTGCGTCTTGCCAAGTACCACCACGCCCCGTTTTGATAGAAAACATGAACAATCGGTCAGTGGCCGCTTTTTTGTGCAGGCAAGCCTGGTTAATTTCACAGCTAACCACCTCCCCACTGTGGAGATGCCGGGTGCTCGATCAATATGAATGTATCCCCGTCTTCTGGAAATTCTGTGCTAGAAATTTCCTCTTTTCTGTCACTCTGGGCTCTTTCAGCATGAAATTTCCTCTTTTCTGTCACTGTCTTTGTTTCTGCCTTTGTTTGTTCCTTAGCTTTCTGTCATTTCTTCCTATCATTTTTCTGCCTTGCTGGTCCATTAACCTGTATGTGTATGTGTTCGATAAAGTATTACGTACGTTTTCTTAGGATTGATAATTGGGTACAGGTACTAAGTGCTTTTTTGGCTCTAGGGAGGTAAGATATGCGAAAGCAATTTAAGGTAATTTCTGCCCGTTTTTATATATGTTTTGGTGTCCTTGAGTATGCTTAAATTTGCAGTCAGGTGTGTTTTTTTAATCCCCTGGCGCATAAACTGGACGGTGTGGTCAACGCCAGGGGCATGCTTAATTTATGTGCACGAGTGCATTGATATGTGTACTTAATTTTCTTTTTTTTTCTTTTTCTGTTGAAGTTTTGTACATTTTGAAGTGGTTATAGCCCTGATATGGCTCTACGCAGTCGGCTGGGCTTTAAACAACAATTACAATAACAATAAAGGTAACCTCCATATCTGAAGGACACACACTCACGATCTCGACACTCTGGGTTAGGGATGGGCACCCTACTACCAAGTGTAGAGGTAGGCTTTCACAGCCATCCATTCAAAACACACACACACACACACACACACCACACACACACACACACACACAATTACACACTCACTCACACACACACACATACACACACACACTCACGCAACACACTCACACACACACACAAACAAACAATCACACACTCACGCACACACACACATACACACAAACACACACACACACACACACACACATACACACACACTAACACACACAATACACACACACACCACAACGCACACCCATCCACACACACACACACACCCACAATACACACACACTAACACACACAATACAGACACACACACACACACACACACACACACACACACACACACACACACACACACACACACACAAACACACACACACACACACACCACACACACACAAACACACATACACACCCACACACGCACACACACCCACCCACCCACCCCACCCACACACATACTCCAGCCAAGGTAAAACGACGAACAGTTGAGTCGTATTCATTTCCTTTCCAGTCTCCCCTCAGTCCGGCCCATCACGCCATACACATATTCATGGCGCCAAAATCACCTCCCCAATACATGAGATGGCGTGACGATACTGGAAACTTCCTGCTCATCAGACGACAAAAGAATGGGGCATCTGCTGCCCCCCCCCCCCCCCTGATGAATGGGTACTGACTTCACGGCACGGTAACTAGACTCTTTCTGCCTGACTTCCCCACCCATATACCTTCAGCACTGACTTAGCAGCAACGTGTCTCGTCTCGACTGGATACGGTATGGTTCACACCCTGTGAAATCCATCTTGTCCTTAAAGTGGGGCCCAAGGTCAAGGCGACAGATAATGGGAGCGGAGTAGGCTTATAAATACTTGTCTCGTCGTCGTCGTGGTGAGGTTAGGTCGCTTGAGACAATACTGGTCTATTGTTGGCAACGTGTGATTTTGAGATTAGTTGTTGTTTTTTTTTCTCGAGGTTATATATATGTGTCCTGTTACATCCCTCCATCCTTCCCCTCTGTCCTTTCTCTGTCTGTCTGTCTGTCTGTCTGTCTGTCTCTCTGCTTGTGCGTTGTGCGCAAAGCATAACATTTCTGCGTGCGTGCGCCCAAAGGTGTGCAAGAGTCTGTATGCTCTCTCTCTCTCTCTCGGTTTCTGTCTACCTCTCTGTCTCTGTCTGCCTGTCTGCCTGTTTATCTCTCTCTCTCTCTCTCTCTCTGAACGTGTGTGTGTGTGTGTGTGTGTGTGTGTGTGTGTGTGTGTGTGTGTGTGTGTGTGTGTGTGTGTGTGTGTGTTTTGTGACTGAATGACTGAGATGGTGATTTTTGTTGTTGTCATTTACACTTGATAAATATAAAGACTCCTTCCGAAAAAAAAAAAACAGGAAAAAAAAGAACAGGAAAAAAAACAGGAAAAAAAACAGGAAAAAAAGAACAGGAAAAAAAACAGGAAAAAAATAACAGGAAAAAAAACAGGAAAAAAATAACAGGAAAAAAAACAGGAAAAAAACAGGAAAAAAACAGGAAAAAAAGAACAGGAAAAAAAACAGGAAAAAAAAACAGGAAAAAAAAAACAGGAAAAAAAGAGGATTTATTTGTGTGTACTTATGTGCCACCCTGAATTTGCACCGCATCTTTTTTTGTTTTTTTTTGTTAGGGTCATCGCACTCAAGGTTACCTTCGTGCAGACCTTATTTTTACCGTCCTCCGTCCTATCTTCTACGCCACCTTAATGGCTGCAGAAACTGACAGTTTTTACAATGCCATGATGATGATGTCAATGAGGATGATAATCATGATGCTGAGGAGTTGCGTCTAGAATTCAGACTGCGTGACAGGGCTGTACTCTACGCTTACTATCATAACATATCCTGGCGTCAACCAGGCCCGAGAGATACAGACACCTACGATGCTGGTCAGAAGATTTGAGCAACACTCTCAATGACGCATCCGTGAAGTGGATGTGACTCGACTGTGTGGTCCCAGTCTTGTTAATGAGCCCATAGCACATGCCCAACTCTGGGTAGAAGCCAGTTAGAACCGGAAAGATCCCACAATGATTTTTGAAGGGACTGATGGGGATTCGAACCCACTAGTTTCCAGTCCTAGTCCTTTGCGCTAAACACTACACCACGGCTACTGGAATTTTTCTTTCTCTGATTTTGATAATGGTTTTGATATATCAAAAGAGTTCGTTTTGCGTAAACTTTCTTCTACATTAAACGTTGAGGTGATATCATGTGGCGATTTGAATGCCATGACTGCTGAAGTTTTCCCTTGATATTTCATGTGATCAAGAGGATAAAATACGACATTCCTATAATACAGAAATGTTGGATATGTATACTGTTTTCAAGACTGCTAATTACTAATGGAGTATGTAAATAATAATAATAATAATTACAATATTTATATAGCGCAAAATCTCGATAAAAATCAAATCTAAGCGCTGAACATACACTTACGCACGCGCGCACACACACGCACACACACACTTACACATGGCTATAAATGGGGAAAAAGAATAAAAGCAATGGAAAATTATAGAGAGCATATTATATACAAATATATATTACAATGTGATTCCCCTCCGAGTGGAGACAGGCTACAGAGGGGGGATGAGTGAGGTCAGGATTTTATGCAGAGGAGAAAAGGTGAGTTTTGAGAGCGGACTTGAAGGAGACAAAAGTAGGTTGCTGACGGACAGAGAGAGGAAGTTTGTTCCAGGAAAGTGGACCAGAAACAGAGAAGGCTCGTGGACCATAGGTATTGAGCTTGGTGCGTGGAAAGCGAAAAGTCAGAGGATCGGAGGCAGAGCGGAGGGTACGTGAGGGAAGATAGATCTCAAGTAGGCTTGACAGGTAATCGGGGGCTGCGTTATTGAGGCTTTTGTAGCACATGGTGTCTAGTTTGTACTGTATGCGCTTTGATACAGGGAGCCAGTGAAGTTGTGCCAGGAGAGGAGATATGTGGTCAGCTTTTTTCTTTTTGAGTACAAGGCGTGCAGCATTGTTTTGAATGCGCTGTAGGATGTGAATGGTGGAGGCAGGAAGACCAGACACGCGGGATAGTTGGTGGAGCCATGGATTCAAGATCTGATATCTTGAATTCAATCCCAGCCCGCAACATCAAGAACTGGCCTGTTGGCTGCCGGTTATAACGTTTCCATCATTCTGGTGGTGTCAGCTTAGTGTTTGACACGTCCCTTCTCCCCTTTCCCCGTAGGGTTTTGTATAGGCTCAGGAAATCTGTCAGATAATTGCTGGCGGATTTGGATGGAGCGCATATGGAGCTGTCCGAGCGCAGTGAATCCCTCTTGAAGATAAGTCTAATATGTCGAAGTCCATAGACTTGTTGTAAGAAATCTGTGATAAAGGCATTTGTGGGACTGGAGGAAAGTTGGGCAAAAGACAAAAAAGTGAGCCAGCCCACAAAACTGGTGAATCTAGTAGAATGGAATGGAATGGAATCTTTATTTAATGTCTGTTCACAATAGTGATTTTAGACACACACACACACACACACACACACACACACCCCACACACACACACACAAACTCACACACACACACACACACACACACACACACACACACACGCACGCACGCACGCACACACACACACAACACACACAACTCACACATACACAGGGAGCAAAAAAAAATCTGTCTTTCCCAGTATCATTCTGTTTTTCCTGGACGTCCTGAAGACTTCCCATAAGTCAGGATTCACCAACGGCCATACCACGTTCAAAACACCGGTTCTCCCGTCCGATCACCGAAGTTTAGAACGTCGGGCCCGGTTAGTACTTGGATGGGTGACCGCCTAGGAACCCCGGGTGCAGTTGGCAAACGTTCTCAGGACCTGGTCAGCTCATGGGTCTATGTGCAGGCTTTAAGGCATGTGCCACGGTCACCATACACGTGGCACCTGTGACGTTGGTGCAGATGGAATTCGCTCCGAGCGCGGAGACGTCATCTTGAGAAACTGAAACTGAAACTGTGGTCCAGTCATGCGTCAGTGGCAAGAAACTCTGGGGAGAGCTGGACAGCAGAAAGTCCTCAAAGGAGAAGCCCCCCTCATCCCCCCCCTCGACTGTTTATGAGAAGAAAATTATGTAGAATTTGTTGTTGCTGTTGTTAAAGGTTTTGTTGGGAGTGGTTGTGCAAGGAAGCTGGGTAGCGAATTCCAAACAAGACTACCAGAAAAAAAAAACTATCAAGTTGAAGACATCAAATTTTGGTTTTGATAATTGAATACATGTTTTTTTTTCTGGTGTGACGATAGTGCTTCTCTCTCTCTCTCTCTCTCTCTCTCTCTCTCTCTCTCTCTCTCTCTCTCTCTCTCTCGGAAAAAAATTCAAATGGATGTAATGTCAGCCATGACTATATTTATAAATCTTTATTTCGCGAAAACGTCGCCGTAAAATTTAATGACTTTGTTTTATGCTCCTTGCCACAAGGACAAAAATGTCAATGGCAATAAACCATTTTCAGTTTCAGTTTCACTCTCTCTCTCTCTCTCTCTCTTTTCGGGGTTCGTGGGGTGGGGAGGGGGGGGGGAAGAAGGAGGAACTTTGGTCTGTGTGTGTGTATGTATGTGTATGTGTGTGTGTGTGTGTGTGAGGGAGAGAGAGACAGAGAGAGATGCAGAGACAGAGACAGACAGAGAGAGAGAGAGAAAAAGAGAGACGCAGTGAGAAAGACAGAGATAGAGAGAGACAGAGACACAGAGACAAAGAGACATTCGTTAAAAGAATAATGCATGAAAAACAAACTCATATCCATCAGTGTGTTTTTTTTTTTCTTTACTTTATTCATTTTATACAGTATATATACAAACATATTGATAAACAAACGGAAACTCCATCATTTCAATCCCTGAAGACAAGCATAAACTGTTATCTCACATACATTAGAGACAATCGTTCCACAGAATGTTCCCCTGATCACCCTCAGCAACATCAAACTGTACAATGACTGATACAAGTTGACAACTTACAAAATCCAAACAAGTATGACTGCCGTGTTCTAGCAAACAGGAACCAGAAGAAAAAAAACACGAAAAATGAATAAGAACGCGTATTTAACCCTTTGATTCCTGCACCCTGTCCACCAGCATCTTCCATTGTCAAACATGCTAGCAAAGCAAAAACTTAACCCTTTAATTCCTGCACCCTGTCCACCAGCATCCTCAGTTGTCAAACATGCTAGCAAAGAAAAGATTTAACCCTTTGACTCCTGCACCTGTCCACTAGCATCCTCCGTTGTCAAACATGTTAGCAAAGCAAAACCTTAACCCTTTGACTCCTGCACCCTGTCCACCAGCATCCTGCATTGTCAAACATGTTAGCAAAGCAAAACTTAACCCTTTGATCTCCTGCACCCTGTCCACCAGCATCCTCCGTTGTTCAAACATGTTTGAAAAGCAAAAACTTAAATAATTGACTCCCTCACTCTGTCCACCAGCTTCCTGCAGGAAGTTGGTGGATAGGGTGGGGGAATCAAAAGGTTAAGAGTTTGCAGTTGATGGATAGGATGCAGAAGTCAAAGGGTTAATACAATCAGACAAGACAGGCGCCTGTCTTGTCTGGTTGTATTAGATACGCGTTCTTATTCTTTTTGCGTCCTGTCTTGACTGGTTGTATCAACTCTTTTCCCGCCATGGTCGCAGTCAAGCGACTTCCCGTACGACCGCCATGGTCGCATTTGTGCAACTTGTAGGGGTCATGCTAAACGATAACTTTTCACGCGGGTACAAAGCTTCTGTCAGCTCCACTGGTGAATGCAGGCGACTGTGCAATCTTTAAACTTCACCAAGCGACCTAGTTTTTCAGCAGTAAGGCCGAACGTGGCTTTGTTAACTGTAGGAATTTACGTCACGTTTTCTCCGAAGCGTTTTCTCCAAAATGGCTGCAAATCGACACGCATTGTCTACCACTCCGAGTAGAATAAGCAGACAGCTGACTTTGTGTGTAGATTTTCCATTGCTTTTCCTCATTCATTGTAATGATATCTGGTGCACAACTCAACAAAATAAGGTCAGTAGTACAACTAATAAAAAGTATGAAAAAAATTGTTTGTCTTTCTTTATAATAAAATTATCTGTGGAGTAATCAATCAAACACATAAACATAAGCAAGCATTCATATATAAATACATCTGCCCTTTACACAGCAAAAAAAAAAAAAAAAAAAGTAAGTGAAAATCTGTAATAGTCATTGAGATATCAGCTTTTAAAAATGCATACTGCGCTGCAAAAATGGCTGCCCAAAATATATACTTGGCACTGAGGTGTGCCGTTTTGGGGCAAACTTGGTGGTGAAAGAATTAAATACACGTTCTTATTCTATTTTCGTCCTGTCTTGCCTGGTCGTATTAAATACGCGTTCTTATTCTTTTCTTCGTGTTTTTTTCTGGTTCCTGACAACTTACAAACAATGAAGCCGATGATATTTTCCAACCAGAGTACATCTTGATTCCCATCTGATCACATCCATAAGTTGTTCTGTGTTGGTGTCTCTGACAGCTTCACAATTCCTAAAGCGATCCGCCAGACGACTACAGTAACTCACATCATTATCTCTCTCTGTGAACCTGAAAACAACCCTACACTCGCCACAAATGACTTTCTTCCCTCATTTGCATACCCAGCGTTCCCTTCAGCGCGTGACCTCCACGTGCGGGCGCGGGGTGGGCAGGAAGCAATAAATTACGGGTGACGTATAGGTTCAACGGCCTATCGGTGGAATTGTTTCGCGTGGTAGGTGGGTTGTCAAAGGGAGAATTGATTACGAACTGTAATGTAATCAGGTACCAAGAGTTCAAACGTCTTGTTTTTTTTGGTGTTTTGTGGTGTGACGTGTGGTGGTAGTGATGGTGATGGAGTGTGTGTGTGTGTGTGTGTGTGTGTGTGTGTGTCCCTGTGTGTGTGTGTGTGTGTGTGTGTGTCCCTGTGTGTGAGTGTGGTGTGTGTGTGTGTGGAGCGTCTCTCTGTGTGGGTGTATGTGTGTGTGTGTTAAATGTGTGTACGTGTGTGTGTGTGTGTGTGTGTGTGTGTGTGTGTGTGTGTGTGTTGTGTGTGTGTGTGTGTGTGTTAAGTGTGTGAGTGAGTGAGTGTGTGTGTGTGTGTGTTAAGTGTGTGTGTTAAGTGTGTGTGTGTGTTGTTGTTGTGTGTGTGTGTGTTAAATGTGTGTGCGCGTGTACGTGTGTGTGTGTGTGTGTGTTAAGTGTGTGAGTGTGTGTGTTAATGTGTGTGTGCGTGTGTGTGTGTTTGTGTGTGTGTGTGTTAAGTGTGTGAGTGTGTGTGTTAAATGTGTGTGTGCGTGTGTGTGTGTTTGTGTGTGTGTGTGTCTGTGTGTCCCTCTGTGTGTGTGTGTGTGTGTGTGTGTGTGTCTCCCCGTGTATGTGTGTGCGTGTCTCCCTGCGTGTGTGTGTGTGTGTGTGTGTGTGTGTGTGAGTGTGTGTGTGTGTGTGTGTGTGTGTGTGTGTAAATGTATGTGTGTGTGTGTGTTTGCCTGTGTGAGTGTGTGTGTGTGTGTGTGTGTGTGTGTATGTGTGTGTGTGTTTTCCTGTGTGTGTGTGTGAATGACTGTGTGTGTATGTGTGTGTGTGTGTGTGTGTGTGTGTGTGTGTCCCTCTGTGTGTGGGGGGGGTGGGGGTGGGGGCGCTTGCTTGCTTGATTGCTTGTGCTCGAGCTCACAGAGAAACTCAGACAGACAGAAGGATGAAGAGCTAGTTTGTCAGGGTTGGAGTAACATAAAGGAAACTTTTCATGTCTCTTCATCGAAGAGCACAAGTTATTCATATCATAACTATTGCTGTCATTATCATTGTTGTTATCATAAATGACACCGATATCATCGTCATCATCATCATCATCATCATCATCATCATTATTATTATTATTATCATTATTATTATTGTTGTTACTACTACTATTCCTCCTCCTCCTTCACCTACTACTACTACTACCACCACCACCACCACTACTACTACTACTACTACTATTACTGCTGCTACTACTGCTACTACTATTTACTTGTGAAACATCAAGGAGTGGACAGATCGTAACAGTCCAGAGATGTTCAACCTGGTTGAGGACAGACAGACATGGAGGACAGAGACCCAGAGAGCAGTGTGGGCAGCCGACATTGCAAGGAGTGATACTGTAGACTGCCTGAGGACAGACAGACGTGGAGGACAGAGACCTGGAGAGCAGTGTGGACAGCCAACATTGCAAGGAGTGATACTGTAGACTGCCTGAGGACAGACAGACGTGGAGGACAGAGACCCAGAGAGCAGTGTGGACAGCCAACATTGCAAGGAGTGATACTGTAGACTGCCTGAGGACAGACAGACGTGGAGGACAGAGACCCGGAGAGCAGTATGGACAGCCAACATCCCAAGCAGTGATGCTGTAGACTGCCTGAGGACAGACAGACATGGAGGACAGAGACCCGGAGAGCAGTGTGGACAGCCAACATCCCAAGCAGTGATGCTGTAGACTGACAGAGGACAGACAGACGTGGAGGACAGAGACCCGGAGAGCAGTGTGGACAGCCAACATCCCAAGTAGTGATGCTGTAGACTGACAGAGGACAGACAGACGTGGAAGACAGAGACCCGGAGAGCAGTGCAGGCAGCCGACATTGCAAGGAGTGATGCTGTAGACAGACTGAGGACAGACAGATGTGGAGGACAGAGACCCGGAGAGCAGTGTGGACAGCCAACATTCCAAGAAGTGATGCTGTAGACTGACTGACTACTACTCCTCTTCTTATGATGATGATGATGATGACGACGACGACGACAACGATGATGATGATGATTTTTGTTATTACTATAATTAATATTATTATTATCATTATTATTATTACTATTGTTGTTGTTGTTGTTGTTTTCTTCTTCTTCGTCGTCTTTTTCTTCTTCTCATTATTATTCTTATTATCATTATTATTATCATTATTCATTGTTGTTGTTATTATTGTCACAAACAACAACAACAACAACAACAGCAGCAGCAGCAATAACAACAACATCAACAACACCACCAACAACAGTATCTAAAACAACAAAGGGAACTGTTTTCATAATGTATGATAACGCTATCTCGTCAGTTGCTTTACAACTGAAACTCCAGTGTACGAAACCATGTCCATGAACAAGAAGATGAAATGATATCGTTATATTCATTATCATCTTCATCACCTTCATGTTTGACCTGGTTACACACTTTCAAACGATACAGTCTTAAGTTCTTCAATGCCTCAAATAGTTTGCTACACGTGTGCTCTGCACACAAAATTGATTGTGATTGATAACACTAGGAACGATTGGGACCAGTACTTTGATCACTCAATATTGAATCCTTGTTGATTGTTTGATGAAGTAATGGGTTGAATTATTGAACGTTGATAAGATACGATAACATGTGTTATTGATGAAGGTAATAGATGAGCATACCGCGTGTGCTTTTATATCTTACCTTCGCCTGGAGTGGCAGTGAAGTGGGACAAAACTGAGTATGATAACAGTTTTTCTTTTAACCCTTTGATTCCTGCCCGCTATTCACCACTTGCAAAAACTTAACCCTTTGATTCCCTCGCCTTATCCACTAGCTTCCTGCAGGAAGCTGGTGGATAAGGTGAAGGAATCAAAAACTTAACCCTTTGACCCCCTCACTTCGTCCACCAGCTTCCCTGCAGGCAGGAAGCTGGTGGATAAGGTGAGGGAGTCAAAGGGTTAAGTTTTTGCTTTGCTACCAAGGTTGGCAGTGCACGATGCTGGTGGACAGGGTGCGGGAGTCAAAGGGTTAAATGACGGGTAAGTCAAGAGATATAATTATTTGATCGATCTGTTGATCGTTTTGACTGATTGACTAATTTCACTGAGTATAGTAGAACAAAACTAGATATGATAAAGAATTTTTCACTTAAATGACAGGTAAGTCAGATATATTGATCGATCTGTTGATCGTTTTGACTGATTGACTGACTTCATCAACCAACTTTAGATTTGTCGATCAGTTGCTTACACTGACTGATTGACTGAATAATGGACCGATTAATGGATTGACTGAATAGTTGCTTTATGATGTTGCAATCAGATTGGCCGTGGGTGGTGGAGGTGATGGTGGTAGCATAAAAGGAGCAGCTGTAGGTATGTATACGCCCCCTCCAAACAAAATAAACGGAAAAAAGAAAAAAAAAGAAAAAGAAGAAGAAGAAGAAGAAGAAGAAGAAGGAAGAAGAAGAAGAAGAAGAAGAAGAAGAAGAAGAAGAAGAAGAAGAAGAAGAAAAGAAGAAGAAAAAAAGAAGAAGAAGAAGAAGAAGAAAAAGAAGAGAAGAAGAAGAAGAAGAAGAAGAGAAGAAGAAGAAAGAAGAAGGGAAGAAGAAGGAGAAGAAGAAGAAGAAGAAGAAGAAGAAGAAGAAGAAGAAGAAGAAAAGAAGAAGAAGAAGAAGAAGAAGAAAGAAGAAGAAGAAGAAGAAGAAGAAGAAGAAGAAGAAGAAGGAGAAGAAGAAGAAGAAAAAGAAGAAGAAGAAGAAGAAGGTAAAGGTTGTCCCATGACCCTGAAGTTGTCGAGGAGTGAGATGGTAGAGACCTCAACTTTTCCCGCTGAAAACATTATGAGGGCGGTGCTCATGTCTTGTCTCTCGCTTTTTTTTTTTTTTTATAATTTTTTTTACCTTTCCGTTATTTCAAAGAAAGTCAGGTACCCCGTCACAGTTGGGTAAATTGGAAGCCCCACGCACACAGAAAAGTCCACGGGCGTGGTTCGCATTCATATTGACTAGGAGGGGTGGGGGGTGGGTCTGTCATGTGAGACGAGTTTATACAGAATAGCTAATTGTGTCGTGATTCAGACGGTCCATGATTTATTTATTTACTTCATATATAATATGTTCATTTTTGAAGGTAAGATACACACATACACATGTCATTTACATGTAACCAAGATTGTTCCAGAGGTAGGCTAATAAAATACCAGTATAAAATATAAACTAGGTAAAACATAGTCTAGGTAGGGCCTCAAGACCTGGCCAGTTCATGGGTTTATGTGTAGGCTTAAGGCATGTACCACGGTCACCATAGACGTGGCATCTGTGACGTTAGTGCATATGGAATTCGTTCCGAGTGAGGAGACGTCATCATGAGAAACTGAAACTGAAACTGATACTGATACTGAACAAGCAAACTTTAATAATAATAATAATAATTACAATATTTATATAGCGCAAAATCTTGATAAAATCAAATCTAAGCGCTGAAGCAGACACACACGCAGGCACGCACGCTCGCACACACACGCACGCACACATACAGACACACACACACACACACACACACACACCCACACACACGCATGGCTATAAATGGGGAGAAAGAATAAAAGCAATAAAAGCAAGAATAAAAGCAATGGAAAATTATAGAGAGCATAGCATACAATTATATATTATAACCATGTGGTTCCCTCCGAGCGGAGACAGGCTGCAGAGGGGAGGGTTGAGTGAGGTTAGGATTTTATGCAGGAGAGAAAAGGTGAGTTTTGAGAGCGGACTTGAAGGAGACAAAAGTAGGTTGCTGACGGACTGAGAGAGGAAGTTTGTTCCAGGAGAGTGGACCAGAAACAGAGAAGGCTCGTGGACCATAGGTATTGAGCTTAGTGCGTGGAAAGCGAAGAGTCAGAGGATCAGAGGCAGAGCGGAGGGTACGTGAGGGAACATAGATCTCAAGTAGGCTTGACAGGTAATCGGGGGCTGCGTTATTGAGGCTTTTGTAGCACATGGTGTCTAGTTTGTACTGTATGCGCTTTGATACAGGGAGCCAGTGAAGTTGTGCCAGGAGAGGAGATATGTGGTCAGCTTTTTTTCTTTTTGAGTACAAGGCGTGCAGCATTGTTTTGAATGCGCTGTAGGATGTGAATGGTGGAGGCAGGAAGACCAGACAGGAGTGAATTGCAATAGTCAATGCGAGACATTATGAAGGAGAGAACGAGTTTTGCAGTTGTTTCGACAGAGAGATACTTCCTGATCAGCTTTATACGATGGAGATGATAGTAGCAGGATCTGGCAGTTTGAGAAACAAAGTTGTTCATGGAGAGGGTAGAGTCAATGCAGACACCAAGGTTTTTAGCTGAATCAGAAATTGGGACTGATGTGTTACATAATGGGAGAGAAAGAGGAGGCAGCTGAGAAAGTTTCTGACGGGTGCCAATGAGGATAGCTTCTGTTTTGTCGTCATTAAGCTGAAGTCTATTGTGTGTCATCCAGTTCTTAATGTCCGAGTAACACTCAGTGGTGCGAGTCAACAGGCGCTGTATATTATCAGGTGAGTCACTGTCTTGAAGTTGGGTGTCATCAGCATAGAAGTGGTGTTTTATAGAATGGGAGTTGGTGATGGTGGACAGGGGGGAGGTGTAAAGAGTGAAAAGAACAGGGCCAAGGACAGATCCTTGTGGAACACCACAGGTCAGGTATGCAGGTTGAGAGTAAGTGCCATTGATGAGAACGGTTTGTTTTCTGTTTGATAGGTATGAAGTGAACCAAGACAGAGCAATGTCAGAGATGCCAAAAGTATGATGAAGTCTAGAAAGGAGAATACCATGATCAATGGTATCAAAGGCTGCAGACAGATCAAGGAGTGTGAGGAGAGAGACTTTGCCAGTATCAGTTGCAAGGAGGAGATTGTTGAGAATGTGTAGTAGGGCAGTTTCAGTGCTATGGCACTGGCGGTAGGCTGACTGGAAAGGATTGAGGAGATTGTTGGCAGACAGGTGAGAGTTCAGCTGGTTGAGGACGACTTTTTCAAGGAGTTTTGACAAGAAAGAGAGATTAGAGATAGGCCGGTAATTTTTCAGTTCATTTGGATCTAAATTGTGTTTCTTGAGGAGAGGGTGAACAATAGCAGACTTGAAAGAATCTGGGACAGTTCCAGTTTGAAGAGAAGTGTTGATGATGTCAGTGATGAATGGGAGGAGAGTAGGGAGACAGTCGGCGTAGACAGAACCTGGAAGAGGATCCAGTTCGCAGGTTTTGAACGACATGGATCTGATTGTGTTGAGAATTTCTTCTTGTGAGACTGGGGTAAAAGTAGTAAGAGGTGTGCCAGAGAAGGAAGGGTCAGGTGGGCATGGTTGACAGGGTGTCCTGTCAAGCCTGTTACGAAGAGTTTGTATTTTGGTGGTGAAATAGTTGGAGAATACAGATGGGAGTTCTTCATTTGTATGTTTTGTTGGGAGAGGTAAATCTTTTCGTGTGCCAAGGAGATGATTCATGGTTGTAAAGAGTTCTTTTGAAGAAGAGGCATTCAGGATTTTGGTTTGGAAATAGCTTGTTTTTGCTGATGCAATGAGGGTGGATACTTTTGTTTTAGAGGCTTGGAAAAGTTGCCTGTGTACAGTGAGTTTGCATTTGCGCCAGCGGCGCTCTGCTCTGCGGCGGGCACGTTTTGCACAGGCGATCTCATGAGTGAGCCAGGGGGTAGGGGGGCGGTCAGATAAAAGACGGGTTGTGGCTGGAGCATGAGTGTCCAGAAGATGGTGGAGAGTAGTATAGAATTCATCGGCAAGGTTATGTGACTTTTCAGAAAGGAGACGGGAGGCATCAGATGAAAATGTGGAGAGGTCGATAGATTTGAGATTGCGTCGAGTCACTGTGCGCATGGTACGGGAAGGAGGAGAAATGTCGAGAGAACAGAGAATTGCAGAGTGGTCAGATGGAAGGGCTGAAGTTAGACGGGTAGAAAGAACTAAGCAGTTGTCAGTAGCGGAATTGTGATGATCACGAGAAATGATCCAGTCAAGAATGTGACCTTTTTGATGGGTTGGTTCAGAAATGTGTTGAGTCATATTATGATTGGACAGAGAGTTGATGATATGTCTTGTGTCATAACGGTGAGTGTTGTCATAGTGGACATTGATATCACCTAGAATGATGAGATTTCCAGGTAAGAGGCAGTAGTGGTCAAGCAATTGGTCAAAGTCAGAGAGAAACATGGATGTGGTGAGTTTGTTGGCAGAGCTAGGTGGGGGTCGATAGACACAGGAGAAGGTGATGGGGTGAGGGGTGGATTGGAAGGATACTTCAACGTGCTCGAAAGAAGGATGGGAGAAAGGCAGAGACTGCGAGAAAGATAGGCGGGAATGGAGTGAGTCGTTGTAGAGGATGGCGATACCGCCACCTCGGGATGAGCGATGGAAAGAAGCAAGCCTGTAACCACTCGGAGTGAGGCTAGCAAGTATAGGTTCGTGACCAAGGGGGTTAAGCCATGTCTCCGTGATAAAAGCAATGTCAACATGCTCATCTGCGACAAAGTCAGCAATAACATCGGCTTTGTCACCAGTGCATGCCGACTGAGCATTAAAAAGGCATAGTTTCAGCCTATCACAGTCATATGGTGGCGGCTGAGGTGGCGACGAAGGCGGCACCAACGGGACAGAAGGCGAGAGCGGCACCGGCGGGACAGAAGGCGAAGGCGGCACCATCAGGACAGAAGGCGAAGGCGAAGACGGCAGAGGAGGAGACAAAGCTTGCAGCAGCGAGGTCAAGGGCAGGGGCAGTGGAGGAGAAGAAGAAGCAGGAGACGAAAAGTGGCGTCGGGCAGGAGGCAGGTTGTGCCAAAGACGGTGGAGACGTCCACCACGACAGGATCGCGCAGTGCGGGGCTTGCTACACAGCCCCAATGTACGTATGCGCTGGTAGACGCCTCCACCGAGGTAGCATTTGCTGTGTTTAAAAAGTGTCAGTCCAATTTGTTTTATAAAAGACGGGTCCATAATTGCGAGCCAGGCAGGAGAGGAAGACACTTGCAGGTTGGTGTGTGGGTTGGTCAGTTCACAACACTAAAATCCAGAGAACGCAGAACACAAAGGTTTGGAAGCTGTAGCGTTGGGCGAACACAGTAGGCTAAGGTGTAAACACAATTCACAGATAAAATGTCCGACTTGAGCGGCTGAATTAAAATGATGAAAAGTAGGTATAAAAACTTTAAAATCGGATTATCTGGTAAAATATTCAAAATTAAAAAAAAATATTTACATCACCGTGTGTCCGGATTTCAAAGCAACAAACATACAAAATTCAATGCATAAAACCAAATAGAACCACGATAAAATCACTGTAAAACACCACACACACTTTTTGCTGCCTGCTGGCGCGACATCTACTCACAGGTCCACTCACCAGGATGGCGACGTATAGGCTACGTTTAAGAACATGTCAGTTATGTCAATATGCCAACCGGCTTTCCGCTTTCCCTTTCTCTCCAAACTGTGTATATTACCAGTATAACGATACCTCCGACCTCCACGTTGACAGATCTCTCAACAAACAGAGTGACTGTCTAGTCACCAGTGCTTATCAATTAACTCTTTGACTCCTGTCCAGCGGGTCTCAGTAGCTCAGTTGATTGAGCGTCGGATTCACATGCTAATGGTTGTGGGTGCGAATTCCGGGGTGCGGTGCGTTACTAATATTAAAACTGGCCTTCTGACTGTCCTATCTTAACATTATTGTTGTTCTGGTGATGTCAGTGTATGATTAGATAAGCCCCCCTTCCCCCCACTTCCCTGGGATAGTTATCTCCGTTGGCCATCTCACATGAGAGATGGCCATCTGTCAATCTAGCCGCAGACGTAAAAACTGAGCCAAATCAATCAGTCAACCAACCAATCAACCAACCAACCAACCAACCAACCAACCAATCAACCAATCAATCTATCAAATATCACCCTTTCCACCAGCATCCTACATTGTCAACCATGTTAGCACAGCAAAAACTTCACCCTTTGATTCCCTCACCCTATCCACCAGCTTCCTGCAGGAAGCTGATGGATAGGGTGAGAGAGCCAAAGGGTTAAGTTTTTTTTTTTGCAATTAGCAGATAGGGTGCCGGAGTCAAAGGGTTAAAAAACAAAGCCACCAATACACACTCGGGTTCATTTCTGGGCCCTGTGACACGCTGAGCTGGTTCTTGACCAATCTAGCCGCAGATAGCTGCCTTTTATTTTCACTTGGACTGACGATTTGATATTTCGAATTCAATCCCAGCCCGATCCATTTATCTTTTGACCCCCGCACCCTATCCACCAACTGCAAAAACTTAACCCTTTGATTTCTCACCCTATCCACCAGCTTCCTGCAGAAAGCTGGTGGAAAGGGTGAGGGAGTCAAAGGGTTAAGTTTCTGCTTTGCTATCATGGTCAACAATGCAGGATGCTAGTGGATATGGAATATGGTGAGGGAGTCAAAGGGTTAAGTTTTTGCTTTGCTATCATGGTCAACGATGCAGGATGTTAGTGGATATGGTGAGGGAGTCAAAGGGTTAAGTTTTTGCTTTGCTGGCATGGTTAACGATGCAGGATGTTAGTGGATATGGTGAGGGAGTCAAAGGGTTAAGTTTTTGCTTTGCTGGCATGGTTAACGATGCAGGATGCTAGTGGATATGGTGAGGGAGTCAAAGGGTTAAGTTTTTGCTTTGCTGGCATGGTTAACAAAGCAGGATGCTAGTGGATATGGTGAGGGAGTCAAAAGGTTAATTTTTTTCTTTGCTACCATGGTCAACAAAGCAGGATGCTAGTGGATATGGTGAGGGAGACATAGGGTTAACAACTGGCCTGTTCCCTGCCCAGCTGAATGTTTCCACCATTCTGGTGGTATCAGCTAAATGTGTCATAGGTATCTCTCTCTCCTCACCCATCTCCTTTTCGAGACTCTGTCAGCGCATAGGTTTTTGCGCAGACTCAAGGAGTCTGCCATACAATTACTGGCAGATTTGAGTGGAGCGCATAAGGAGTTGTCCTATTTCGACGAATCCTTCATTAACAAGTTTCAAAGTCTGAATCTTTCCAGTGCTCGGATAACTTTGATCTGATCTACATTTTGTTGTTGTTGTTGTTGTTGTTGTTGTTGCTGCTGCTGCTGCTGTTGCTCCTGCTGTTGAGGTCCCTTCCCGTTTGAAGACCTTGTCGGCGCATGGGGTTTTGTGCAGGCTCAGGAAATCTGTCAGAAAGTTGATGGCCGATTTGGATGGAGCGCATATGGAGCTGTCCGAGCGACGTGAATCCCTCTTGAAATAACTCCAACAACTGCAAAAACTTAAACCTTTTAACTCCCTCATCCTATCCAGCTGGTAGATAAGGTGAGGGAGTGAAAGAGTAAAAGTTTGTGCCGTATCGTCATGGATGCCAATGCGGAATGATGGTGGATAGGGTGAGGGAGTCTGAGGGT
>JAPXFY010000023.1:4057614-4060114 GCA_030674185.1 Monoplex corrugatus
CAAAAAATCGGCTGTAGGACGATGGCGTTTCATATACCCTTTTAAATTATTTACCAGAGAAATGGATTGAATACTTTCACAATATCATACTAAAATGCTGGGAAAATGGTCGCTTACCTGACATTTGGAAGACTTCGATTGTGTTACCAATACCAAAAGCTAATAAATCCCTTTCTGATCCAGGTAGTTACAGACCTATTTCGCTTACATCCCATGTTTCAAAACTAATGGAAAAAATTATAGTGAATAGACTGAGTTACTTTTGTGAGAAAAATAATATAATACCTATCAACCAATCTGGGTTTCGAAAAGGTAGATCAACATCAGACTATTTAGTTAAGTTAACAACTCAAATAAAAAATCAGTTTGCTAAAAGAAAAAATGTCTTAGCTACCTTCTTTGATCTTAAAAAAGCATATGATCAAGTCTGGCATGCGAGACTTTTATTGAAATTTAAACATATTGGTCTCAACGGTAATCTTTATAATTTTATAAAAACATTTATAAGTGACCGAAGTACAGTCGCTAAAATAGGTAATGCATACTCTGAAAAACGATCTGTAAACATGGGAATTCCTCAGGGTTCCGTAATATCTCCTCTATTATTTAATAGTTTGATCTATGACCTACCAACTCAAGTCTCAAACAATGTAAACGTTGCTCAGTACGCTGATGATATAGCGATCTGGATGAATGTTTCGTTAAAAAAGAAGACTCCCTTGAGAGAAAAAAAAAAATATTAAAAAGGACTATCAACATGAAATTGATATTTCCACTTACTTGACAGTTAACGTCTGGAAATATCCAATGAAAAAACACACACGATGCTTTTTAATAATAGTCTCAGTCTGAAAGAAGTACCGTTGTTTAAAATTGGTGATGAGGAACTGAAATATACTACTCACGTGAAATTTCTGGGTGTACAATTGACTTCTAGTTTACAGTGGAAAGAACATATTGATGCCTTGTTATGTAAAGCTATGAAAAGCTATAATTTAATAAGAATTATTAGTAAACAGTCCTGGGGACAGGACACTAAAACGTTGTTACATCTTGTCACAGCTTTAGTCAGATCTAAGTTGGCTTATGGCCAAGAGGTCTATTTTTCAGCTCGAAAATGCTATTTGAAAAAACTTCAAAGCTTAGATAGTAAAGCTATTAAATGTGCTCTTGGGGTGCCGGTGTATACAAAAACACAAGAAGTATATAAAACAGCCGGCATCCTTCCCTTGGAAGATTGGAGGAAGTTATCAACAGCTAAGTATATAGTTAGAGCAAATGCAGTAGCTAATTATGCCAATACGGAACTTAAAATTCGGTCTGACATCCATTTCCCCAAGAGAGCAAGAACAATAAAGTCACAAGAAACAATATCCACTTACACAAATGAGCTCTTCAAACTTTCTCACGTATTACCTAACAAAGTTTCACATAAAATGATATGTTGTCCTCTACCCCCCTGGGAACTGTCCAATGCTACTTTTGATATCAACTACACTGATACTGACCTGACAAAAGATATTAATCCACACTTGTTAGTAATTGATGTTCTGTCACATCTACACAAAAAATATTCACATTACTTAAAAATCTTTACAGATGGCTCTGTTCTAGATGATGATAAAGCAGGCGCTGGCTTTCTAATTCCTAAATTTAAAGTAGAAAAGGCTTACTCTTTAGGACAGGGACATTCAATCTTCACTTCTGAATTAGTTGCCATCCTAATGGCACTGAAATACATATTAGATCTACCCATAACTTTGTTTAGTATCCTATTATGTGTAGATTCGAAATCTGCATTACAATCCCTAAAATGTTGCGAACATAAAGTAAATAGTTCGTTAATATTTGAGATAAAATTTCTAATTCATTGTTTAATAACAGATAATACACAAGTTACTTTTTGTTGGAGCCCATCACACTGTGGTATCCTTTTTAACGATTGGGTCGACAGAATAGCAAAAAATGCAGCAATGAATAGGGCTGGCAGTACTAAACTTGATTTACCACTCTCTGAACATGAAATGAATGCTATATTAGAAAACAAAGTAAAAGCGCAATGTGACCTTCGCCCCTTCTCGGTAAATTACCAGGGTTTTACAAGACAAAAAATAACTTTAGCTTACAGATTATCTCTCAACTCACTTCGAACTAAATTTAGTAAAACCATCAAATGTATCTGTGGTGATTTTATAACAGTTAATCACCTTTTGTGTTGTCAGCGAATGCGACCTTATTTCCCTGCGTCATTTACAAACTTAAAACAGAAATATACTGATTTCACTCAGTATTTACACATTGCTAGATGTTTACTGCACAGTCCTGTAGGTCGTTTCCTTTGATTCAGCCCAATTGCTTTATACCTGTAACTCCCACACAGCCCCGAGAAATCCGATGAAGCCTGACTGATATAATGTTCTGATTGTTTTTCTTTTGTTCGTTAATTTGTTTGATGTTACATTAATTGTTACCTTAATTGATACAATGCCTTCATGATTAC
>JAPXFY010000023.1:4075114-4080114 GCA_030674185.1 Monoplex corrugatus
GTCTGTCAGTCTATCAGTTAATCTATTTATCTGTCTGTCTATCTAACTGTCTGTTTATCCATGTATCTATCTAGTTATACATATTTTCCTCTGTCTATTACTTCCCGAGGGGATATCTGGGGCTCTTTCAGTATAAATAGTATCCCCACCTTCTGGAAATTCTGTACTACAAATTTCCTGTTTTCTGCCACTCTCTTTGTTCCTACCTTGTTCTTTTGTTTCTCTCATTTCTTCCTGTCATTTTCTGCCTTGCTGGTCCATTCGCCTGTATGTGGTCGATAAAGTCTTACGTACTTTCTCTTAGGATTGATGATAATTGGGTACAAATGTTAAGTGCATTTTTGGCTCTAGGTAAGGTGATATGCGGAAGTAATTTTAGGTAATTTAACCCTGTTTTTGTATAATATAGTTTAGTGTCCTTAGTTATGCTTAACTTTGTATTCAGATGTGTTTTAAATCCCCTGTGAGATAAATTGGACGGAGTGGTCAACGCCAGGGGTATGTCCTTGGATTAAATGTGCGAATGCATTGATATGTGTTCTTGATTTTCTTTTCCCTTTTTTTTTTCCTCTTGAAGTATTGAGCATGTTTTGAAACGGTTAAAGTCCTGATATGGCTCTATGCAGTCGGTTGGGCTTCAAACAAAAATAGCAATAACAATAATCTGTCTATGACACACACGCACGCACGCACACACACACACACACACACACACACAAACACACACACACACACAAACACACACACACACACAACAACACACACACACACACACACACACACACACACACACCCACACACACACACACATATATATATATATTGTATGTCTCTTAAAGAGAAAGAGACCCACAAAGACAGAAAAACACGACAACAGACACAAAGACAGACAGACAGATGTACCACAGAGAAAAAAAAAGGAGGAAATGAAAAAAAAAAAAAAAAGCAACAACGAAAAACCGTAGTGTCAAGTAAATAGGCAAAGACAGACTTGAAGAAGATTATTAATGTTTAAGTGTGCTAGATTTTCAATAGATTTGTACTTCTTCAAAGATGTAATAGAAACTTGATAATTAAAAACAAATAAATGTATAAAAAGAAAGTACTTGTGAACACGAGTACCGCCTACGTGCCAACGGGAACCAGAAAAAAAAGAGAAAAAAACGAAAACAGAACCAGAACGTGTATTTAATACAACCAGACAAGACAGGCACACATTTTCGGCCAACTGGCCTTTGTCAAGCGTAAGATCGCAAACAAACAAACAAACACTAGATACCAAAATCATATTTACTCAAAAAGACATTATGATGTCATTTTAGTCAGTTTATTCCTTTTCTCACACTGGACGGAGCAGCAAGGAAGTTTCAGTCTTTTTCTCCTAATTTTTGAATCTGCTGTTTGTTTGTGATCTTACGCTTGGCAAAGGCCAGTTGGCCAAAAAAATTTGCACCTGTCTTGTCTTGTTGTATTAAATACGCGTTCTTATTCTTTTTTTCGTGTTTTTGTTTGGTCCCTATCGGACTTTAAAGTATGGGAAATCTCCATTCGCTTATTAAGACATTCCTCCGCTAAGCTCAGATATAGCGAGGGTGATGATGTACCCGCATTAAGGGATAGTATTAATCTCATCTTGATGGAGGCAGACACAAGTAGATTATTCATAAGGAAGATTAGGAAAAGGCAGGCAACATTTATAGGCCATTTTATGAAGAAAGAGAATTGGAACACCTGGTCACAACGGGAAAGCTGGAGGGAAGGAGAGCACCGGGTAGACCCAGGGAGAAGATGCTAGACGGACTTGCAGAGTGCTGAAGACAAGGAGGGTGGAAGAGATGCTTGAGGCAACAAGAGATAGAGACAGATGGAAGTCCATAATCGCCAACGCCATGCGGCAAGGCACCTGATGATGATGAATGATGATTAATTTCGTATCCTTGAAATGTAAGTTATCATAATACAAGCCATTTTACAGTTTGATACATATAATACCGTAAATAATCTACAAGAGAAAAAAAGAACCCCTCATTGGAACGGTTATTTCTAATGTATGTAATAAAATGGTTATGCTTGTCTTCATGGATTGATACAATTATAACTTGTGTTTGTTTGTCAACGTGTTTGTACACACACATACACACACACACACACACACACACACACACACACACACACACACACACACACACAACAACACACACACACACATACACACACACACACACACACACATACACACACATATATACATACACACACACACTATATATATATGTGTGTGTGTGTGTGTGTGTGTGTGTGTGTGGGGTGTGTGTGTGTGTGTGTGTGTGTGTGTGTGTGTGTGTGTGTGTAAAAAGAATAAAAAAAATTAGTGGGGAAACATTAAAAAGGAACAAGAGAGAGAAAAAAAAACCTGTCAGGTGAAAGAGATGTGCTACAGAAACTTCAAAATTCCAATTTGCTTCTAGAAACGTTGCGTGGTCACTTAAATGTAGATTTCTTATTACTTTAATGACGCACTTTATTCATATTACGTCATTTGGGTATTATGTCATTTTTTGTAATAAGCCAAGTCCTTTTCTCTCACTGGACAAAACAGCAGGGAAGTTTCAGTCTTTTTCTCCTAATTTTTCGTATTTGGTGTTTGTTTGTTTGTGATCTTACGTCTACGCTTGACAAAGGCCAGTTGGCCGAACATTTGCGCCTGTCTTGTCTGGTTGTATTACGAGATACGCGTTCTGGTTCTTTTTTCGTGTTTTTTTTTTTTTTTTTTTTCTGGTTCCTGTTTACTTGAACGCTAGCAGTCACACTTGTTTTTGATTTCATAAGCCTACATCGTTTTCGTATGATGTCACAATTTGTATCAAACCGTCATTTTCGTCTTGCGTCTGACTCAAAGAAACGTCAGTAAGTTGTCTTTCCGTTTAATCTTTGTTTACTTTTGTACACGCTTGAAAAAGAAAATGGCCATTTCGGCCGAAAAGTTGCGCCTGCCTCGTTCTGTCTTTGTCTCGTCTTACACCTGTCTGGTCTCATCTCGTCTTTTTTTGTTATGTTGAATACGCGTTCTGATTCTGTTTGTTGTTGTGTTCTTCTGGTTTTAGTGAACAAACCGTCAATTCAGGTCAGTCAGCTCAGCAAAGTAGTGGGTTACGATAACGCCTGAGACAGCACTGCTGTTTTTCTTATCACAGGGACATTTGCTCCATGATCAAGGAGGCGTGGAAGTATAGCAAGCTTCGGCACACAGGCGGAATTCGGGTTTTCATTTCTATACGCTGACCGAGATCAGCCCGCTCTGCTGACGTGAGGTGACAGCCGCTCTGCTGACAGGTGCTGCAGTCAAGTGGTCAGAAGTCAGATACCTGATCTGAAAGCCTTGGGTTCCATTAAATTGCTTGGGTACCTTTTGCCTGGTTGGTAAAGGGTTAATGTTATTGTTATTGTTATCTGTTATTTTTTTGTTTAATAACCCTTTGACTCCCACACCCTGTCCACCAGCATCATGCATGGTCAACCATGATAGCAAAGCAAGAACTTGACCTTTTGACTCCCTCACCCTATCTACCAGCTTCCAGCAGGACGCTGGTGGATAGGGTGAGGGAGTCAAAGGGTTGAAGCTCAGCCGACTGCGTAGAGCCATATCAGGGCTGTAACCGCTTCAAAACATATACAATATCTCAACAACTGGGACTACAGAGTCATTGTTTTGTTATTTTTCTTTAATGCCCAGCCGACTGCGTAGAGCCATATCAGGACTGTAACATTTCCAAACATGTACGATACTTCAACGAGCTAAAAAGAAAGGAAAAGAACATTAAGTACACATGCCAATGCATTTGCACACATAATCTATGGACATGCCCATGGCGTTGTTGACCACTCCGCCCAATTTATCACACAGGGGATTTAAAAACAAAAGACTACAAAGTTAAACATAACCAAGGACACTAAAATAATTATATACAAAAATGGGCCTAAGTTATCTAAAAGTGCTTCTGCATATCTGATTTCCCTAGAGCCAAAAATGCACTTAACACATGTACCCATTTGTCAATCCTAAGGGAAAGTCTATAAGACTTTATCGAACACATACAGGTGAATGGACCAGCAAGGCAGAAAGTGATAGGGAGAAATGACAAAAAGCAAAGGAGGAAGAAAGAAACAAAAGGAGAGTGACAGAAAAAAAAGGAAATTTCTATAGCACAGAATTTCCAGAATCAGGTGCCCTGCCGCATGGCGTTGGCGACCATGGACTTCCATCCATCTCTATCTCTCGTTGCCCCTAGCATCTCCCCCACCCTCCTCATCCCCAGCCAGTCTGCAAGTCCGTCCAGCATTCTCTCCCTGGGTCTACCGGAGCTCTCTTTCCCTCCAGCTTTCCCGTTGTGACCAGGTGCTCCAAATCCCCCTTTCCTCATAAAATGACCTATAAATGTTGCCTGTCTTTTCCTAATCTTCCTTATGATGATCTACTTGTGTCTGCTCCATCAAGACTGTCTCGTTTGTTTTCCTTTGCTGTCCATGGAACTCTCAACATTCTTCTCAGGAACCACATCTCGGCCGGGGGACACTGTTTATACAGAAAAAGCCCCCGGCATCGCCACGGGGGGTGGGTGGGTGGGGGGGTGGTGGTAAAGGGTGGGGATTTTTCTGATCTCTCAGGTTTTACATGTGAGCAAATCTGTTAGTGTTTGAACCCATTTCGTAAGTAGCGCTCACAAAGAAAACAGTTGTGCACGTTAAAGATCCTGTGAGTTATTTCAGAGCATGGTGGTGTATAGAAATAATCACGAAAATACCAGTATGCAATCAACTTTGTAAACAGCACGTACAAAAGAAAACAGTTTGCACGTTAAAGATCCTCTAAGTCATTTCAGAGTCTGGTGATGTGTAGAAATAATCACGAAAATACCAAGTATTCAGTCAACTTCGTAAGTAGCGCACACAAAAGAAAACAGTTGTGCACGTTAAAGATTCTATAAGTCATTTCAGAGTCT
>JAPXFY010000023.1:4085114-4087614 GCA_030674185.1 Monoplex corrugatus
ATCCACTTGATTAGGTAATGGATAGATAGAAGATAGATAGATAGATAGAGAATAGATAGAGATGACGAGAGACGGGCAGAACAGATAATAGATAGAGAGATCAGAGATAGAGATTTGAGAGACAGAGAGAGACAGGAGACAGAGACACAGTTAATAATGGGGATAGAGATGAATAGAAGAACTCCAGACCAGACAGACAGACAGTTCAGACCAATAATAATAGAAAGAAGATGAAGTACTAGATAGATAGATAGATAGATAGATAGTGAACTGACAGCTGATAGCGGAAATACGTGACAAAAAAATGAAACACAGACTGTCAAGTTTAACTGTGAAACAATATATCTTTGTTCAAACGAAAAGGCATAATTCCTCCCCCACCACATCAGCTCCAAAATAAACCAAAGAATGGCAACAATAAACAATAAACACGTTTATGTGATCCCTGTTACCAATACATACAATGTGATAGTTATTTTGATCAAACATATTTCATCACAATGTTCAGGGAGATAAAAATTCACTGTTCTGGAACGATGTCAAGGTGACCCTATTTCCTTCCCGTTTACTTCACCCTAAACAGGTCCTGTACCTTCACATTTGTGTGACTGAACGAAGAGACAACACACTGACCTTTGAGGTCAAGTGGAAGACAGTACTCTAGTAAAGCCATAGTCGTCTTCACGTACTACAAAGAAAAAACCCAGTAAAAAACACACAGCAAAAACAATGACAACAAACAACAAAGCAGAAACACCGAAACAACAAAACAGACAAACAATAATGCTCTCATATCAATCTAAAACAAAGTTGTTCGATGACGAAAACTACAAAAACAACAACATGACAACAACAACAACAAATCCAAAAAGAACTAAAACTCAACAACAACAAAAGCAACAAAGCAAATGTGACCCCCCACCACCAATTCAGTCTTAACTCGCAGTCAGCGAACAGCACTAGGAGCTAAAAAGGTGATGAGGGTCTATCTGGGGTGTTTTGACTTTTTCTCAAAATTGATTTCTGTAGACTATAATCTATCCCCCACAGAAATTTTTTTCTTGAAAAAATATTATCAATCAATTTAAAATGGTATTTTAATGCACTGATCGCAGCAGAAAGAACGCAATTTCCTACCAAAAGTACCTATTTTTGTCTCTTATTATGAACCGTAACCTGTACAGTACCCGCACATGTAATATACTGATGGAAAGCTCTTTGGACCTTTCAGATAATGACAGCTAAAATTAGAAACAAACTGGGTCAAAGCCACCAAATAAAGAAATTTAAGGAAAATGTGTAGAGAGCACACAAAAACTTTAGAGGCCGTTTTCTCAAAATGGCCGTCATACAACTTAATGACTTTAAGCATACATAACTTCTACATTTTTTTGAGTACAAGCTTTATTCAAGTACCAAAATAATCAGCAGAATGTACGCTTTCCAGTGATATGCATATCTCAAAATGCCCAAAATGCTAGTTAATACTGATTTCGTGGTGGGAGGTCACAATTACATCACACGAAGAGATGGAGAGAGTCACGAAAATAAGAAAAAACGTACATGGACCTAAGGACGACAGCCGTGGAAAGAAGAAAGACATACAAGGAAGGAGAGGAGACAGACACTTAAGGAAGTGACAGACAATCAGAAAGTGAGTCAGATACGTCAGAAAGTGAGTCAGACACGTAAGAAAGTGAGTCAGATACGTCAGAAAGTGAGTCAGATACGTCAGAAAGTGAGACAGACACGTAAGAAAGTGAGTCAGATACGTCAGAAAGTGAGTCAGATACGTAAGAAAGTGAGTCAGATACGTCAGAAAGTGAGTCAGATACGTCAGAAAGTGAGACAGATACGTCAGAAAGTGAGTCAGATACGTCAGAAGTGAGTCAGATACGTCAGAAAGTGAGACAGATACGTAAGGAAGTGAGACAGACACGGAAGAAAGTGAGACAGACACTTAAAGAAGTGAAACAGATACTAAGAAGTGAGACAGACACTTAAGGAAGTAAGACAGACACTTAAGGAAGTGAGACAGACACTTAAGGAAGTGAGACAGACACTTAAAGAAGTGAAACAGATATTCAAGAAAGTGAGACAGACACTTAAGGAAGTGACAGACACTTAAGGAAGTGAGACAGACACTTAAGGAAGTGAGACAGACACTTAAAGAAGTGAGACAGACACTTAAGGAAGTAGACAGACATAAGGAAGTGAGACAGACACTTAAGGAAGTGAGACAGACACTTAAGGAAGTGAAGACAGACACTTAAGGAAGTGACAGACACATAAGGAATGAGACAGACACTTAAGAGAAGTGAGACAGACACTTAAGGAAGTGACAGACACTTAAGGAAGTGACAGACACTAAAGAAAGTGACAGACACTTAAGGAAGTGCAGACACTTAAGGAAGTGATACAGACACTTAGGAAGTGACAACACTAAAGGAAGTGACAGACACTTAAGGAAGTGACAGGACACTTAAAGAAGTGAAACAGA
>JAPXFY010000023.1:4107614-4110114 GCA_030674185.1 Monoplex corrugatus
TGAGACTGCGTGACAGGGCTGTTCTCTACTATCATAATATATCCTGGCGTTAACCAGGCCTGAGAGATACAGACGCCCGCAGTGCTGGTCAGAAGATCTGAACAACGACCTCAATGACGCATCCGTGAAATGGACGAGACTCGACTGTGTGGTCCCCCCAGCCTTCCCAATGAGCCCATATAGCACACCCAACTCTGGGTAGGAGCCGGTTAGAGCCGAAAAATCCCACAGTGATTTCTTTGAAAGGACTGATGGAGATTCGAACCCACAACCGTCCAGTCGGTAGTCCGTTGCCTTAACCACCACACCACGGCGACTGGTCAAGATTCACTATGTTGTTGCATTATGTTCACCCACCTTTGTGGACGTACATACTAAAATGTTTTCGTGTTTCCGTAAACAAGCAACTAATGTAACTTCAAAGTCTGTTGTTGGACGTAGGCCTTCCCCAGCTGTTTCCATTCACTTCGTTCTAGCGCTTTTCCTCTCCAGTTCTTGTCAAATCCAATCCATCTAGGTCATGCCTCTCCATCTATCTAGTTTTCTGTCTTTCTCTATTGCCAGTGCCGTCTCTTGGTATCCAGAACGTGGTGTTTTTTGTTGTCTAACGATTTTCCATTCTCCGTGTGAGATGTCCTGTCCAGTTCCATTTCATGCTTGTTGATGGTTTCCAGGGTGTCTGGCATTTTGTTCTTTGTCTGATTCATTGAGCATAACATGACTTACAGGATCTTTAGCTTGCATATTGAAATTCTGCATGTGTATACACACGAAGGAGGTGTAGGCGGTAGGCTGATGTACTCACATACTGACCTGGGAGATTGGGAAAGTTTCTATCCTTTACTCACCAGACGGCAGATGCATATCAGAAATAGCCAGCAGAATCGGCCAAACCAAAACAACATTCAAGAAGAAGAATAGCATTCTTACCAACAAACCCTATCAATTAACATCAGGAAGAGAGTTCTTGAACGTTACATAGAACCGATAATGTTACACGGTGTGAGGCATGGACAGTCAACACGCAAGGTCAGAACAAAATTGAGGCAGCTGAGATGTGGTTTCTAAGAAGAATGTTGAGAGTTCCATGGACAGCAAAGAAAACAACGAGACAGTCTTAATGGAGACAGACACAAGAAGACCATTCATAAGGAAGATTAGGAAAAGACAGGCAACTTTTCATAGGCCATTTTATGAGGAAAGGGGAATTGGAACACCGGTCAAAACAGGAAGCTGGAGGAAAAGAGAGCACCAGGTAGACCCAGGGAAAAAATTTGGATGGACTTGCTGAGTGGCTGAGGACATAGTGGAAGATGTGCTTGCCGCGACAAGGGATAGATGCATATGGAGGGCCATGATCGCCAACGCCATGTGGCAGGGCACTTGATAATGATGATGATGAAGACCCAACCAGGTAGGATCGAACCTCAGATCTTCCGATTGTGAAGTCTGATGCTCACCCACTTGACTACCTGCCCGTTCCATCTAACCAACGAACTAAGAGAGCCAATCAAGTCAAGTCAAATTTATTATTTTTCAGTGAGAAATAACACAGTGGTCATCATTCACGCTCACTGAAGGAAAAAATAACAACATAAAGCAACAAAATACAATAACAAAACCACAACCACGACCACAACCACCGCCGCCGCCACCACCATCACCACTACCACCACCGCCAACAACAATACAACAACAACAACAACAAATACAACAACAAACCTTTTCAATGAATGATTGAATATCAAACGAATAAGTTTCAACAGTGAAGATCAAGAAAACATTCGTACATGATTATTGTTCTTAAATATATAACTGCCATAGAACAGAACGAAGATTTTGCAAACATGGCGGATTGGTGCAGAGGTAAAGAGAGAAAGAGGGGATGGAGAGAGAGAGAGAGAAATAGAGAGAGACAAGAGAGAGAGAAGAGAGAGAGAAGAGAGAGAGAGAAGAAGAGAGAGAGAAAGAGAGAGAGAGAAAGAGAGCAGGGAGGAGAGAAAGAGAGAGAGAAGAGAGAGAGAGAAAATAGAGTAGAGAGAGAAAGAGAGAGAGACAGAGAGAGAGAGAAATAGAGAGAGAGAGAGAGAGAGAGAAAGAGAGTAGATGAGAGAGAGAGAGAGAGAGAAAAGAGTAGGAGAGAGAAAGAGAGAGAGACAGAGAGAGAGAGAAATAGAGAGAGACAGAGAGAGAGAAAAGAGGAGAGAAAGAAGAGAGAAAGAGAGAGAGAAAGAGAGAGAGAAAGAGAGAGGAAGAGTAGAGGTGAGAGAGAAAGGAGAGAGAGAAAGAGAGTAGGAAAGAGGAAAGAGAAGAGGAGAGAGAGAAAGAGAGTAGGGTGAGAGAAAGAAAGAGAGAAAAGAGAGTAGGGAGAGAGAAGAGAGAGAAAGAGAGAGAGAGAGAGAAGAAGAAAGAGAGAAGAGAGAGAAAGGAGAAGAGAAGGAGAGAGAAAGAGAGAGAAGAGAGAGAGAAAGAGAGAGGGAGAGAAGAGAGAGAAGAGAGA
>JAPXFY010000023.1:4115114-4150114 GCA_030674185.1 Monoplex corrugatus
ACTACTACCACCTACTCACTATACAACTACACCACTACACTACCTACACACTACCTACTACTACTACTACACTACTACAACTCACCACCACACTACTACACTACTACTACTACTACTACACACTACTACACTACTACTACTACTACTACTACACCACCACCACACTACTACTACTACCTACCACCACCACCACACTACTACTACACTACCTACCAACCACTCACTACACTATACTACTACTACTACTACTACATACTACACACACACACTAACTACTACTACTACTACTACTACCACCACTACTACATACTACTACTACAACTAACCTACCACCACCACTACTACTACTACTACAACACTACACACTACTACACACTACTACATACTACTACTACTACACCTACTACTACTACTACCACACCACACTACTACTACTAACTACTACACACTACACTACTAACCACCACCTACACTACTACTACAACACTACTACTACTACTACTACTACTACACTACACACCACCACCTACTACTACTACTACTACCACCACTACTACTACTACCACCACCACCACTACTACTACTACACTACACCTACCTACTACTACTACTACTACTACTAACACTACTACTAACTACACACCACCACCACACTACTACTACTACTACATACACTACTACTACACACCACCACCACACTACACTACTACTAACTACTAACACCACCACTACTACACTACTACTACTACTACTCACCACACTACTACTACTACTACACTACCACACTACTACTACTAACTACTACTACACACCTACACTACACTACTACTACTACTACTACACACACACTACTACTACACACTACTACTAACTACTACTAACTACTACCCACCACCAACTACTACACTACTACTACTACTACTACTACTACTAATACTCACCACCACCACACACTACTATACTAACTACACTCTACACCACCACCACCTACACTACTACTACACCACACTACTACTACTACTACTACTACTACTACTACTACTACCACCACCACCACACTACTACTACTACTACTACCTATACACCACCACTACTACTACACACACTACTACTACTACTACTACTACTACTACACACTACTACTACTACTAACTACACTACACCACTACTACTACTACTACCACCACTACTACTACTACCACCACCTACTACTACTACAACTACACCACTACTCACACACCACCTACTACTACTACTACACTACTACTACACACTACTACTACTACTACTACTACTCACTACTACTACACACACCACTACTACTACTACTTACTACACTACTACTACACATACACTACTACCACCACACCTACTACTACTACTACTACTACTACTACTACTACCTACCACCACACACTCACAACTACTACTACTCTACTACTACTACTACTACACTACACACACACCACACCACTACTACTACTACTACTACACTACTACTACACACCAACCACCACTACTACTACTACCACCCACACTACTACACTACTACTACTACTACAACTACCACCACCTACACTACTACTACTACACAACTACTACTACTACACCACCACACACACACCACCACTACTACTACTACTACTACACTACTACTACTACTACCTACACCACACCACCACCTACTACTACTACAACCACTATACTACCTACACACTACTACTACTACCTACCACACACTACTACACCTACTACTACTACTACTACTACTACTACTACTACTACCACCACCCTACTACTACTACTACTACTACTACTACTACTACTACCACCACCTACTACTACAACTACTACCATCACTACTACTACTACTACTACTACTACCATCACTACTACTACTACTACTACTACCATCACTACTACTACTACTACTACTACTACTACCATCACTACTATTATTATTATTATTATTATTAAGGGCATTTAGAGCGCCTAATCTTTCTGGAAAGCCCTAAGCGCTTACAAACTGTACAATACACATTACATCGAACATAGAAACATAGGCCTAATATAATTTTCATCATACATGGCGGACCTCTGTCACTCCATCCCACAAGCACATACACACCGTTAATAATATCAAATATTAGTACCTACTCTCTGGCACACACACACATATCCTCCTCCCACCCCGAGACATATCTATAGGCGCACAGCAATAACATACACAGAAGCACGCTAGCGCGCAGACAGCATAGCTCTTTTAGGTTAATAAATTTCAGAGAGGAAAGAGATGCGTTTTCAAGCCAGATTTAAATGACTGAAGACTTGTTTTGTGCCTCAGCGGGTAGGGAAGTGAATTCCATGAGGAAGGGGCTTGAAAAGAAAAGGATCGCTCACCATATGATTTTGTTCGAAAAGTTGGGATTCGAAATAAGCGGGTATCGGCTGAGGTACGAAGATGACGAGATGGAACGTATAGTTGAAGATATTCAGACAGGTAAGAGGGAATAGAATTGTCGAAGTATCTGAAGCACTGAACAGCAATTTTATGTTGGATCCTTTTCAACACAGGTAACCAATGCAAGTCTTGGAGAAGAGGAGAGACATGCTGAAATTTGGAAGACCGAAATACTAGCCGAGCGGCATGGTTCTGTACTTTCTGAAGTTTGTCAAGGAGCTGTTTTGGGGAACCAGACAGAAGGGAATTACAATAGTCAAGACGAGAAAGAACGAAAGCACAAACTAATATTTTAGTAGCTTCGAGAGTAAGGAGATGACGGATGGAACCTATTCTACGAAGTTCAAGGTAACAGACACGACAGATGTTTGAGACATGCTGCTGAAAGTTAAGAGTGTTGTCGATGGTGACACCTAGATTCTTAACTTTTTGGGAGAGGGTGATGTCTGTCCCATTCAGTGATATGGAAGATGGAATTAAGTCACAGTTGAGAAGTTTTTTAGGAGTAATGAAAATCATTTCAGTTTTGTCTTGGTTTAGTTGTAATTTGTTGCAAGTCATCCAGTCTTTCACGTCGGAAATGCAGGCTTTAGTGGTTTGTACGATGTTGTTTACATTAGAGATGGGACCAGAATTGTAAATTTGATTGTCATCTGAGAAGCTATGATGTGATACAGAATGGCGGAGAATAATATTTGCGAGAGGCTGCGTGTACAAAACAAAGAGAACTGGACCCAGGACGGATCCTTGAGGAACGCCATATCTGAGGGCTGAGGGAGGTGAGGGCAAGCCATTTACAGATACAGTCTGTGTGCGGTCAGAGAGATATGACTGAAACCAGGAGAGAGCGGAGCCAGAAATTCCGTAGCAGTTGTGGAGGCGCCAAAGCAGTATCTCATGGTCTATAGTGTCGAAGGCAGCAGACAAATCTAAGAGAGAGAGAAGAGAAATGTCACCATCATCAAGGGATGTCAGAAGATCGTTCACAATTTTCAATAAAGCAGTTTCAGTGCTATGTCCTGATCTATATGCTGACTGATTGGGATATAATAAATGGTTTGATTCAAGATGTTCTAGAAGTTGGTGTAAAATAATTTTTTCAGTTACCTTGGAAAGAAAGGGGAGATTGGAGACAGGCCGGTAGTTTTTGAGAATATCTGGATCAAGAGAAGGTTTCTTTAGGAGAGGTTTGACAATAGCTGATTTGAATGAGCTTGGGAAGATGCCTGACACCAGTGAATGATTGATGACAGATGTAAAGAATGGGAGTAGAGTATCCAAACATTGTGTCAAAACAGAAGCCGGGAGGGGGTCTAATTCACTGGTTTTGATAGCAGAGTCCTTGATAGTTTTCTTCACAAAAGACTCAGAGACAGGCTGAAAGGATGTCAGTGGACAGCCAGAGAAGGTTGGTTCAGGCATTGAAAGAGGAGGGGTATTTTGCGAATCGAGACTATCACGAATGTCAAAAAGTTTCCCATTAAAGAAGTTAGAGAATGCTAGAGGAAGGTCAGCAGGTGGAACATGAGAAGGTATAGGGCTGTTTTTAGTTTTACAGAGAAGAGTGTTAGTAATGTTGAAGAGCTGTTTAAAAGTTGTGGCAGACGTAATTTTAGCATTATAGAATGAAACCTTTGCACTATGGACAAGTTTATCAAATGCTTTCTTTGCAGACTGGAAGGATTGTTTATGCACAGTTGATTTGTGTTTGATCATCCGTCTCTCAGCACGTCTTCTCTCACGCTTGCAGCCTGGAGCTGAGGTCCAGCGGCAGCATACCAGGGTGAAGGGGGACGATGAGAGACCTTCCTTTGGGTGGTTGGAGCATGCTGATCGAGGCAATTGCGGAGGACAGCGTCAAGATCGTCGGCAGAAGTTGGCTGAGAATTGAGGAGTTGGGAATGGAGGTTGCTGTTGAACGATGGAAAGTCGATGGTTGACAGGTTTCTGGCCATGACGTAGATTTGACGTGGAGGAGGTTTTGATAGTTGAAGTTGGCTCAGGATGCAGTAGTGGTCAGAAGGGAGAGTTTGAATGACATCAGTGGACTGGAGGATATTGTCACTGTCTCTGTGTACAAGCCAGTCTAGTGTATGTCCTTTAATGTGGGTTGGAGTTTGGATGGCTTGAGTTAGGTCGAAGGTGTTGAGTAACTCGGTAGTCTTTGCAGTCAGATTGTTGGAGGGTACGTCGTAGTGGATGTTGAAGTCGCCGGTCAGAATTAAAGATCCTTTCAGATTGTTGCAGTATTCTAAGAGGTCATGAAATTGGTCAACAAAATCAGAGTCAGACAGATGGTTCTTTCTGTTTGGTGGTGGTCTATAGAGGCAGAAAATGTGGGCGCAAGATTGAGGAAAAGACAGAGTCAGTTGTACAAGTTCAAATGAGGAGTGGTGGAAGGGAAAGCCGGACACAGTAGAAACATATGGCAGAAGGGGAGAAGCAATGACGAGAGCGATGCCACCTCCACGGGATGACCGTGGGAAAGAGAATGTCTTAAATCCCGGAGGTGCCAGATCCTTCACTTTCGGTTCATCACCCTCAGATTTGAACCACGTTTCGGTGACACAGAAAATGTCAACATTGTGTTCAGTAATGAAGTAATTCATAGCTGACCGTTTCACTTTCGGGCAAGCAGACTGAGCATTGAAGATAGCTAGGTTCATGGATGTTGCATTGTGAGAAGTGGCAGCAGCAGGAAGAAGAGGAATGTCAATCAAATTTCTGACATTGACTGAAGGTTTGGTGTCGACACATGGAGAAGAATTGTCCAGTTTCAGTGGCAGATTCGAAGTTGTAGGGTGATAAACTTCATGCACCTGTGGATTTTTAGTATCATGTTGGCCAAATCTGGAGCTTAACACAGTTATTTTTCTTTGTTTTCGGCGTCCACCTCTGTGGGTACGTGTTTTCGGAAGATGGTAGCCAATGCCAAGATTCTTGATGGCAGAGACAGCAAAGGGCTTCAGAGTTGAAGGGGTTACGACCAGGAGTTGTTCACGTGTATAAACAAAAGTAGAAGAGCGTGGCGGAGAAAATGACTCTTGCAAGCGCCTGTCTGTGAAGAAAGAAGGGTTGAAACTGGAGGAAACGGATTTCTCGTGCAGAAAGAAGTGTTTACGTCGAACTGTTTGAAATGGCGGATTGTGGCAATGAAGGCTGTTGGCGAAATTTAAAACAAAAGCAAACCAGATCACACGACATTCAAAAGTTAACATTGTACAAAACACATACCAAAATAAAGTCCAATCCATTGCGAAACAGCAGACACCAAAATCACAGCGACACAGTACACACTTCCACACTAACGAGACGAAATGCTAAGAGCAACGAAGTTATGCTGCCTGCTAGGCGTAACTACTACTACTACTACTACTACCATCACTACTACTACTACCACCACCACCTACTACTACTACTACTACTACTACTACCACTACTACCACCACTACTACTACTACTATCACTACTACTACTACTACTACTACTACTACTACCACCTACTACTACTACTACTACTACTACTACTACTACTACCATCACTACTACTACTACTACTACTACTACTACTACCACCACATACTACTACTACTACTACTACTACTACTACTACTATCACTACTACTACTAACTACTACTACTACTACTACTACTACCACCACCTACTACTACTACTACTATCACTACTACTACTACTACTACTACCATCACTACTACTACTACCATCACTACTACTACTATCACTACTACTACTACTACTACCACCACCTACTACTACTACTACCATCACTACTACTACTACTACTACTACTACTACTACTACTACTACTACTACTATACCGTCACTACTACTACTACTACCACCACCACCTACTACTACTACTACCATCACTACTACTACTACTACTACCATCACTACTACTACTACTACTACTGCTGCTACTACTACTACCATCACTACTACTACTACTACTACCACCACCACCTACTACTACTACTACTACTACTACTACTACTACCATCACTACTACTACTACACTACTACTACTACTACTACCACACTACTACTCCCTACTACCATCACTACTACTATCTACTACCATCACTACTACTACTACATACTACTACTACTACCATCACTACTACTACTACTACTAACCACTACCAACTACTACTACTACCATCACTACTACTACTACCATCACTACTACTACTACCATCACTACTACTACTACCATCACTATACTACTACTAACTATACCACCACTACTACTACTACTACTACACTACCATCACTACTACTACACTACCATCTACTACTACTACCACTACCATCACTACTACTACTACCATCACTACTACTACTACCATACACTACTACTACTACCATCACTACTACTACTCCCATCACTACTACTACTACCATCACTACTACTACACACATCACTACTACTACCACTACCATCACTACTACTACCACTACCATCACTACTACTACTACTATCACTACTACTACTACCATCACTACTACTACTAACTTACATCACTACTACTACTACCATCACTACTACTACTACCATCACTACTACTACACTACCATCACTACTACTACTACCATCACTACTACTACTACCATCACTACTACTACTACCATCACTACTACTACTACCATCACTACTACCACTACCATCACTACTACTACTACCATCACTACTACTACTACCATCACTACTACTACTACCATCACTACTACTACTACCATCACTACTACTACTACCATCACTACTACTACTACCACCACCACCACCTACTACTACTACTTCTACCACTACCACCACCACCACCACTACTACTACTACTACTTCTACTACTACTACTACTAGATAGATAGATACATAGATAGATATAGATAGATAGATAGATAGACTGATAGATTGATAGATTGATAGATAGATTGATAGATAGATTGATAGACAGATTGATAGATAGATAGATAGATAGATAGATACGCAGCCCCCCCCCCCCCCCCCCGATTACCTGTCAAGCCTACTTGAGATCTATGTTCCCTCACGTACCCTCCGCTCTGCCTCCGATCCTCTGACTTTTCGCTTTCCACGCACTAAGCTCAATACCTATGGTCCACGAGCCTTCTCTGTTTCTGGTCCACTCTCCTGGAACAAACTTCCTCTCTCAGTCCGTCAGCAACCTACTTTTGTCTCCTTCAAGTCCGCTCTCAAAATTCACCTTTTCTCCTCTGCATAAAATCCTAACCTCACTCAACCCCCCTCTGCAGCCTGTCTCCGCTCGGAGGGGAATCACTTTGTTATAATATGTAATTGTATATGATATGCTCTCTATAATTTTCCATTGCTTTTATTCCTGCTTTTATTGCTTTTATTCTTTCTCCCCATTTATAGCCATGCGTGTGTGTGTGTGTGTGTGTGTGTGTGTGTGTGTGTGTGTGTGTGTGCGTGTGTGTGTGTGTGCGTGTGTGTGCGTGCGTGCGTGCGTGCGTGTGTGTTGTCTGTTTCAGCGCTTAGATTTGATTTTGTCGAGATTTTGCGCTATATAAATATTGTAATTATTATTATTATTAGATAGATAGATAGATAGATAGATAGATAAATAGATAGATAGATAGATAGATAGATAGATAGATAGATAGATAGATAGATAGATAGATAGATAGATAGATAGATAGATATATAGATAGATAGATAGATAGATAGATAAAACAACCAAATGTATTTGAATACATATGAGCAGACATATGTGCTCGCGTGCACACACGCATGCAAAATCCTATCTATCTGCTACAAATGTACGCTTTACGTTGTATCTTAGTTTAAATAGATGGGATGTTTTTTGTTTTGTTTTGTTTGTTTTTTTGTTTTTTGGAAGGAAACTTTATGTTCATCTCACTGTTCTACATCAGAAGGAGCGAAAACGTCTCGTTGATAACCGGGATTTCTTATATAATTTGTCTGGAAAGACAGGTGTCTGATTATATACACTTATCCAGGCCTCAAATGTACCACACGACATCTCTACAAGAGAACAACACCCCCATCTGCCATTCACCCGCAATCTTTCCATCGACATTTACCAATCAGTTATGTTCATTATACAAATCAACAGGTATTTTCCAAATTAATATATTGTTCATGAATTCAAATTTAATTTAATGATTTCAGAATTCAATTTCAGTTTCAATTTCTCAAGACGACGTTTACGTCTCCGCGCCCGGAATGAATTCCATATGCACTAACGTCACAGGTGCCATGTGATGGAGAAGATCCACGGCGCTAGCCTTAAGCCTGCACATAACCCCCTGAGCTGATCAGGTCCTGAGATGCTACCTGGATAGTTCCATAACCCTGGGGTCGTAGGGGAGTGAAGTGGCAGAGATCTCAACTTTTCTCTGGGCCACATCATCAGGGCGGCGCCCTCGGTTCAAATTCATATTCACATTTTTTTTACCACGATTTCAGAAAGGCAAGAATGCTAATTGCTCTGCAAAGTATGGGACCTGTGAAATCAACCTCTCTGTCTCTCCAATGATTTATGCCAAGGATGCCGGACAATGCCCTGCTCTTCTCGATTTTCAACTGCCGGAGGATCTTTAGCGTGCGCAGCCAGAAGGCATGCGGGTCCGACTCGTTTTTCGTCCCCTTCCGAAGGACTAGACGTTCAGTTCGTTTTTCCAGTCAAAGTGAGGAGAAAAGTCGAGGCCTCTACGGGGAGCGAACCCTGGAACCTCGAGTTTAGTTATTGGTAGGCGAACGTCTGAATCATTCTGCCACTCTTCTCCCTTTGATTTCATGATCTTGTTGCCATTGCAAATTGCTGGTTGTTTTGCATGTGTTTATAATATAACACTTCCTTAAAATGAATGAAAAAAAGAAAGTGTGAGACTCCAAATTAATTAAAGCCAGCAGGCACGGCTGCCTGCCAACAACAGACTGACTGAATATGTTACTACAGTTCTCTGTAACTACAGACACAGAACAGATGCCAAGAGAGAGAGAAGGACGACAGGCAGACAGAGCAGGGAGAAGAAGAGAGAGAGATAGACAGACAGGTCAGAGAAGAGAGAGAGAGAGTGAGACAGAGACAGAGAATCAGAGACAGAGACAGAGAAGAGACAGAGAGAGAGAGTCATAAGAGAGAGAACAGAGACAGAGATAGAGAAAAGAGAGAGACAGAGAGAGAGAGTCATAGAGAGAGAGAGAGAGTGAGACAGAGACAGAGAGAGAGAGAGAAGGTCATAGAGAGAGAGAGATCACAGAGAGAGAGATAGTCTTGGTGCCAAGTCCTGCCATCATAACCATTGTAAATAAAACATTACTTGCCTGCAGCTGTCAACAGTTCGGATCATCACTTGTTGTTTATTCTACTCATAGCATAATCTGTGTGTGTGTATGTGTGTGTGTGTGTGTGTGTGTGTGTTGGGGTTGTATGTGTGTATGTGTGTGTATGGTGTATGTGCGTGCGTGTGTGCGTGTGTGTGTGTCTCTGTGTGTGTGTGTGTGTGTTATGTGTGTGTGTGTGTGTGTGTGTGTGTGTGTGTGTGTGTGTTTAATAGCGTGTATGATTCCACTTACATTGTACCTCCCGTGTGTGTGTTGTGTGATGTGTGTGGTGTGTGTGTGTGTGTCTGAGTTGTGTATGGAGTGTGTATGTGTGTGTGTGTGTGTGTTTGTGCGTGTGTGTGTGACACAGAGAGAAAAAGTATGTGTGTTTGAGAGAGGGGGAGAGAGAGGAGAGAGAGAGAGAGGAGAGAGAGAGAGGAGAGAGACAGAGAAGAGAGAGAGAGGAGAGAGAGAAAGAGAGAGAGAGAGAGGAGAGAGAGAGACTCTTTGTGTGTGTTTGTGTGTGCGAGTGAGTGTGTGTGTGTGTGTGGTGTGTGTGTGTGTGTGTGTGTGTGTGTGGGCATCCGTGTGTGCCTGTGTGTGTGTATGTGTGTTTATTGTGTGTCTGAGTGAAACTTTTTTATGTGCAGGCGGTGATGATGATGATGATTGTTGTTGTTATCAGTAGTAGTAGTAGTAAGTGGTAGTAGTAGCAGTTTTCTAGGTAGACCCAGGGAGAAATTATTGGACGGACTTGCAGAGTGGCTGAAGACAAAGACGGTGGAAGAGGTGCTTGAAACAACAAGGGATAGAAACAGATGGAAGGCCATGATCGCCAACTCCACGTGGCAAGGCACCTGATGATAATGATGATGAGCAGTAGTCGTAGTAATAGTAGTAGTAGTAGTGGTAGGTCAAGTAGGTATGAATGGAGGAAAGCTATTCGCAAGGGAACAGAAGCTTATGAAAATGAAAAAAACAAAGCAGCACAGTGGAAAAGCGTGCAGCAATAAAGGCCAGAACCAACTCTGTAGCGTTCCATTGAGTGTCCAGTACGAGGCCGCCTGTGTGCATCAGACTTTGACCTGAGATCCCACATGAGGGTACACAAATAAAGTGCTAGGTTGGATTTTATCGACCACGATAGTCGACCATATCTATCTATCTACTATCTATCTATCTATCTATCTATCTATCTATCATCCATCTATCTATCTATCTATCTATCTATCTACCTATCTAGCTATCTATCTATCTATCTGTCTATCTATCTATCTATCTAGCCATCCATCCATCTATCTATCTATTATCTATCTATCCATTTATCCTATTATCTATCTATCTATCTTCTGTCTGTCTATCTATCTATATATCTCTCTATCTATCTATCTATCTATCTATCTATCTATCTGTCTCTCTCTCTATCTATCAGTCTATCTATCTGTATGAATGTATTATGTTCGTATGTATTTATACATATTTATATATCTATATATATATACATATATACATACATGTACATTAGTAATAGTAGTAGTCGTAGTAACATTAGTAGTATACAGTTATTTATTAGTAGTAGTAGTAGTAGCAGCAGAGGAAGAAGCAGCAGCAGCAAAAAGAATAGCAGTAGTAGTAGTGGTAGTAGAAGTAGTAGTGGTAGTAGTAGTAGTAATAGTAGGAGCAGCAGTAATAGTAGTTCTCATATTGCGCTAAGTCACCAAAACCATTTGGATTCACAGCACACTAGGAAAGTCAAGCTGATAGGGGAGCTAACCTCAGGTGACCATATTTCACAACGCCGTTGAACAGTCACGGAGGGTGACGGTGTGTGTGTGTTTTGTTGTGTGTGTGTGTGTGTGTGTGTGTGTGATGTGTGTGTGTGTGTGTGCGTGCGTGCGTGCGTGCGTGGTGTGTGTGTGTGTATGTTTGTGTGTGTGTTTGTTTGTGTGTGTGTTTGTGAGTGTGTGTGTGTGTGTTTGTGTCTGTGTGTGTGCGTGTGTGTTTGTTTGTTTTTGTGTGTGTGTGTGTTTGTTTGTGTGTGTGTGTGTGTGTGTGTGTTATAGAGAGCTCAATTGTGGACTTATTCACCACACAATATTGATCTCTTTCCCATCCGTCCTCTCTCTCTTTCTCTCTGTCTCGTCCATTCTCTCTCTCTCTTTCTCTTTCTCTCTCTCATTTTCTCTCTTGTACTCTCTCTCACTCTCTTTTTTTCTTTCTCTCTCTCCCTTTATCTCTCTGTCTGTCTGTCTGTCCCTCTTTTTCTCTCTCTTTCTATCTAGCTCTCTCTCTCACTATGTCTCTATGTTTCCCCCTCTCTCTCTGTCTCTTCTCACAGACAAACGTGCTACAGATGCACAATCTGCACGTGGAATTGCTTGTCCGTCACGTGAATTCATATCATCCATGAGTTTGAATTTCTGAGCTGTTGGACTTTCAAACTTCAATCACATTTGAACTCCGCAATGACTAGAAAAGAAGAAAAAGTGAAAAGAAACCAGTGCTGTTATTTACTTACTTATTTATACATTCATTTGTGTTTATTCACTGGACCATTTAGAAGTGTCAAAGGCCCAATGTGGATATCAAATCAGCTAATACATCAGCTCTGTGAACTTTGGACAGGTAAGTATCTTTTTTTAAACGTATTTTAGACTTGCAAGGTTTTTCCTGTTGAACCTTGAAGTATTGTATAATGTTTTAAACGGTTGTAGCCCTCACATGGCTGTGCGCAGCCGGCTGGGCTTTAAATTTAATAAAATAACAATAACATTAAAATCTGATCAACTTAGGATACAAGAAACCTACATTCCATTACTGATCGTATGTGTCCGCCCTCCCCTTTCCATTAGACCTTGAGTGGTGGTCTGATTGCTGTCTTTAGATGAGATAATAAACTTAAGTGCCGTGCACCGTATACATCTAGCGCACGTTGAAGATCATAGGTAATAAAAGAATTGCATCTATTAATTCTGTAGAAAAATATGGTTCATGAATGAACAAAAAATACACTATAAAAATGTGACAACGCACTTCGGCAATTTCCTGTCCCCAGAAGGAGCGGCCCGTTTGTCACACGGGAAACCTTGAAATTCGTTGTGAACAACAAAACGCCACAATCCAGTCCCAGTTTGGAGTTCACTCCATCAGGTATATAGTATCTGAAACAGTGAGCCTTTCTAATCCTAAGCACAACGAACACATGATCAAAATATCGTGAACCACGATTATTACCGTTTTTATGCAGAACAGTGCCCCTTTTCATTCCAGGCACAACAAGCACAAGACCAAAATATTGTGAACCATTTTTAAATTATTTTATCCAGAACAATGGCTTTTTTAATCCCAGGCACAACAAACATATGACCAGAATATTGTGAATCATAATTATTGTTATACATTCTAATAAAAGTTCCTGTGTCCACAGAAAGGTGACAGAGACTGTGATCCTCCTTCACTGTGCCTTCAGTGGACAAAAAGCCCCGCACATACAGAACCCGTGTCAACACCCCAAGACACCACAAGGCGTCATTTACACCGTTTCCCCACCGTCTGGTCCATCTCGTCCGATCTTCATGATGACCCGGTAAGTAACTAGACCAAACTGAAAACTGAGGGTGGGTGGGATGGGATGGATAGAGGAATGGGGAGGGGTTGCGAGAGGGGTAGTGAGGTGGTGGTGATCTCAACTTTTCTAGGGACCAGCATTGTGATGGCTGTGCCAATCTATTCTCCATCTGATGACGGACTGCCTCAGCCCGATACATTGCTGGCATCTAGAACACTGAAGATCCTCCCCTCCTCCGTTCTGAGTCGGCCTGTGTATGTTCTTCAGGGCCTCGAGATCTCCATGTTCTGTTCGTGCCATGATATCATTTTTCTTCCTCTTTCGCGTTTTCCTTCATGCAAAAAAAGTGGCAGAATGGTAAAAACGTTCACCTGCCAATAACTAAATTCGCGGCTCCAGGGTTCGTTTATAAAGTCGTCTTTTCTCCTCAGTTTGACCGTAAAATCGAACTGGACCTCCAGCCATTCGAAGGGGACAAAAAACGAATCGAACTCGTGTACCTTCTGGCCTGGCACCCTAAAGAATCGACGGCAGTTGAAAGTCGTCAAGAGCAGGACATTCATCCGGCTGACCTGGAAAAAAACTATCGGTATTGGAGATAAAGGTTCACTTCTCAATTCCCTTCCCTTGAGACCCAATTAGTCTTCTTGCCTTTTGGGGTCTTGGTGGGAAAAAAAGTGACAGAGAAGACAGCTTGAGTCAAGGGTCATTGTCGAACAGGCTTGTGTGTACTCTAACTTAGCATCGGTGTGCGTATGTGCGTGTGTACGTGCGTGTGTGTGTGAGTGCGTTCGCGTGCATGCGTGTGTGTGTGTGTGTGTGTGCGTGCGTGCGTGCGTGTGTGTGCGTGAGACAGAAGATGACGGCTTGGGTCAGGGATCACACGCCCTACTCCTGTCCTGTTCCCCACCCCACCCACCACCCCAGTTTGCGTGTGTTTGTGCCATTTGGTGAATGATGGGAGTGCGCGCCTTGATTTGAATCTTGAATCAAGATTTGGCGCCTTACTGTTGTCATTTTTTACTTTGTTATGTCAGTGAAGGGCAGTCTGGATAACGTGATTCTCCTCTCTTCGAGTAGTTACTGGTTGGAGATGGTGTTATGCCAGATGATTCCTCCGATTCTTCAAAACGTTTCTTGTGTGTAGGGTTAAAAGCTTGATAAGGTCGCTCTCTGTCATCCTCCATTCTGAGCCTTAAAGTGGGTGAAAAGGACACGGCTCTGGTACAATTCCACTGTGTGTTTGTATTGTATTTAGGGGAACTGGTGAGATGAATGTTCCCAAACATTCAAACCCTTCAACCTGTCCCATCATGCTGTGCCATCTGCCGTCACTCTGCATGAGGGATTTCTTGTCTTTCACCGACCACCATGTCATCCAGTCCTCCAGTCATCTCACCAGGCGGCGGATGCACTTTGGAGATGCCAGCAGAACTGGACAGGCTAAGAAAGCATTCAGCGTTCTTGACGACAGATCCCTGTCGATTGGCACCGGGCAGAGTTATTCAGTGTTATATAGAACCGCGTTGTTGTACTGACGCGAAGTGTGGACAGTCTTCACACAAAGTCAACAAGATTGAGGCAGCTGAAATGTAGTTTCTAAGAAGAATGTTAAGAGTTATATGGAGAGCAAAGAAAACAAACAAGACAGTCCTGAAAGAGGCAAACGCAAAAAGAACAAGATTAATGAATAGGATTGGGGAAGGACAGGCAACATTTATAGGACATTTTATGAGGCAAGAGAAATTAGAGTGCTTGGTCACAACATGAAAGGAAGAGACAAAAAGGGCACAAAGTGGACCTAGGGTGAAAATACTGGACAGACTTGTGGAGTGGATGAAGAAAGAGGTTGGGAGATGAACTTGCAGCGACAAAAGATAGATTCGTATGGAGGGCCATGATCGCCAAAGCTATGCGGCAGGGCACATAATGATTTGGGGGAACCTCCACACGTTGTTCAGCATACTGAGCATGTTGATGGTCTTGCTGAGACGATGCTGGATGGTGTCTGCTCATCCATCGTGTCTCCCTCAGACGAAGACACTGCATGTCCTCTTTCAACTTCATCTTTGGCAGGAGTCTGATTCACACTTCTGCAAATATACGTACACAACAAAATGCATTATGTGTCTGTACAGACTTGTACATGTACAAAGTATAACGGATAAAACATTATTTCATATGACATTTTCTCTATTCATGAATGTAAATATGAAATCAACGTTCGAGGAAACCACCATCATCCACCATCTACCAACACACCAACCACCCACCACAACCATCACTAATCACCAGCTACCACCACTACCACCACTACACGCAAAGACAATAGGAATACATTTGATACCTTCTCCTTATTTACAGATGACTGAAGAAACTTCATGAACAATGTCTAAGCTGGACACCATTCCAGACATCCGCAGAACGGACGGTACTGATGAGTTCTAGGACTTTTCTGCTTTACAGCAAAGGACAAAAACTGACGTCTGCCTTTGTCAACGTGGCTGACAAACCACAGCCACACCTCTAAAGGCCCTGAATGTATTCGATGAAGGTAACTGAAGAGTGTGTGTGTGTGTGTGTGTGTGTGTGTGTGTGCGCGCGCGCGCATGCCTTGTGGTCGTGTGTGTGCGCGTATGTGTGCACGTGTGTGTATGTGCGTTGTGTGTGTGTGTGTGGTGTGTTGTGTGTGTGTGTGTGTGTGTGTGTGTGTGTGTGTGTGTTTGCGCGCGAGTATGCCTGTTCTTAAAAGCGCGCGTGAGTTAAGTTGCTGTCTATGTATGTCTGAAGCGACAAGTTACCAAACGCCCAGGTCCTAGCATGCGCTGGTCTCCCCACCATGCACACACTGTTCAGACAACGCAGGCCGCTCTGGCTTGGCCATGTGCGGTGGAAGGATGAACGTATCCCAAAGGATAACCTTTTATGGTGAACAAACCTCCGACAAGAGATCTGTTGGCCGCCCCCAAAAGTCGTCTGTAAGCGCGATATGAAACCTTTGGACATCAACACAGAGAGCTGGGAAGAAACAGCCGATCACAATAGATGGCCAGTGTGCTCCAGACACAACTCGGGTTGGGGGAAAAGAAGACACAGACCTTAGCTGAGGAGAGAGTCAGGTGGAAAGCAAGCTCTAGTGAAGGCAATCCGATGTCAGTATCCATACATGCATTCAATGTCGCAGAGACTGCCTTTCCCGCATCGGCCTTACCAGCCACAGCAGATGCTGCTTCAGAGGCGTCAACTCGAATCGACACGACACTAGGGCGCATCATCCATAGTCGACGTCGACTGACGGAGGCCTACCACTACTACTAAACCTTTCTCATAGGCAAGATCTTGAGGTTTCTACCAACTTTTAAAAAAATCTCCAGCGGAGATTTGAACCCCAGCCCTCTTTCCTAACAGGTGTTGATATTGACAAGTATACTACCTTGGATTACAGAGATGGTCATCTGTTGTGAACTTGACCACACAGTTTCAAGCGCTGTGTTGATTCTTCTGGTTTCATGCGACAAATGTTACGAAAGCAATCTGTATTTAAAACAGAGTATGGCATAGTGGAAAGAGTACGCACCTAGAAATCCAAGTGATATTCCCATGAGCGGTGGTCTGAGTGCTAGTCTTTCAGATGACACGCTAAACCGAAATGCTGTACCTGAAAAGGATGTGGGGTGGGGTGTAGATGCCGGAGGATCTTTAGTACAGATGGCATCCCCACCTTCGGAAAATTCAGTGCTAGAAATTTCCTCCTTTCCCTCATTCTCTGTGTTTCTTCCATGTTCATTTCCTTTCTATCATTTCTTCCTATCATTTTCTGATATGCTGGTCTATTGATCTATTTGTGTTCTGTGCAGTCTTTTATTCTTTCTATTGATATTGGTTGTTGGTACAGGTATTAACCCACATTTTGGCTCTAAGAAAACACGATAGGCAGAGGCAATTTTCGGTAATTTAGGCCATGTTTTTATATGTTTTAGTGTCGTTGATGATTTTTGTTTGTGTTCAGGTTTTGTTTTTAAAACCTCATGGAGATAAATTTAAGAGAATGATCAATACCGGTAGAATATCTTTAGATTAATGTGCGAGTGCATTATCTGTACTTAATTTCCTTTCCGTTTTTTTGTCAGGGTCATCGAGATGTGTACATTTTGCTATGGTTGTAACACTGTTATAGCTCTGCCCAGGCAGCTGGGCTTTAAACAGTAATAATGATTGTAATAAACGGAGATATGTAAGCAGCAATTATTTTGGCCACGTTGAACATCTGCAGCAGCAAAGTTTTCCTTGGCAAAAGAAAACACCCTTAGATAAACGAAAAAACACGCATATAGATATAACAAAGGGAGGTGGCGCCGTACGATGGCGATGTGCTTCGTGTTGAAAAACCTGCGGAAGCAAAGTAGTTTTCCTTGGCAAAAGAAAACACTCTTAGGTAAACAAAAAAACACGCATATAGATATAACAAATGAAGGTGGCGCCGTGCGATGGCGATGTGATTTCTCCATGAAGGTCAACCCCCATTTCATGTGGTAAAACTGCGTTACGCCCAAGAACAATGAACCCAATGCCATCCAATCCAATCCAGTCTACTTTGTTCGATCAAAGCGGCGAGAAAATTGTCCAACTGAGATTTTCTTTCCTGTTGTGAAATGTTAGTTACACAGCGCAAACTGGCACATCCTTCAAACCAAGAGAAGTTCATTTTTAAACATAAACGGAAATAGTCCCTATTTTGAGTGCAGTAACCTGATATGCTGCTTAACACCTTCACCGCCAGTGATTCTAGAATGTTAAAGTCCTCAGCGCCAGCTGTTTTTCAGAAAAAAGAAAAATGCACCTACCGATTTCAAATGACTGTAACTTTATTTCTCAACCAAATTGTTTCTGTTTGTTTTTTCAAAAGAAAGAAGAATGATTGGAGTTTGAGTTATGCAAAATAAAGTATGTTTATGCAACGGACTGATTTAAGAACACAATTAAGAGCAGCAAAAGAGAGTAACGGACCTTATGGTTGTCGCATTTTGGCGACATCGGCGGTCTGCCGTACTGTCGCCAAAAGGCACCATCGGCGGTGAAAGGGTCCAGAACACTGTATCTGCTATTTCTTTTTGAATCTGTTCAGATTCGTACGACTGTGCAACCGTTCAGAGACTAATAGGCTTGTTTGAATGTTAAGTGTGTATGACTAATTGATTGTCTGTTTTGATTGTTTTTCCGGTGTGTACATGTTTTTGTTTTCCTATGAAAGCGAGTTTTCTACACGATTTTGCCAGAGGCAGTTCTTTTGTCGTGGAATCTTGTACTTCCATCCACTCTGTCCGCCCCTGTCCATCGACATGTCCAAGCATGCATCCACTGTCTACCTTGTATGTCTGTATCCATTTACGTTAAATCATTTGGACTTTTTATTTTTCTATGTCTATTTACGTATTTTGTGTAAGTCTTTGTGCACACAATTTTGGTCTCACATTGTTTGCAGTTTGCCCGTAATGACCTCACACCACGCCAGGATAGCAGCGTACGTTCTGCATTGTAAAAAGCAGCAGCAGCAGGAAGATCAAAACCAAGTAAGTCTTCCATTATACATGTTATAGAAACCAGAAAAAAAAAAAAAGAAAGAGAAACCAAACAAGAAAACAAAACAAAAAACAAAAACACGCAAAAAATATGTAAAACAAAAGGAAGAAAAAAAAAAGAGGAAATGAAAAAGACACAAAGGAACACGAACAAGAAAGACAAGAACAAGGACAACAAGAAAAATAGAAGAAGAAGATCGAAAAATAACAACAAAAACACAAGAACAACAGATAGAGCATAAATCTGAGCAAGAAGATAAGGAACAATCATAAAGTTTGCACTATAAAAGAAAACAATACAAAACAAAAATTAAAAAAAGCATGCAAACAAACAAGAGAGAAACGCACAAAACAAGAAGAAAAGCCGACCAATACCAATATAAAGAAATCCATGATTGTTATCATTACGCAGTTGAAAACAACAGCCACAACAGAAACAACATAAAGAAAAAGTGGAAACAAAAACAGTGGCAACAAGCAAACCAAGAGAACAGCAAGAGCAGAAACGACGAGAAGCAGAACGACAACAAACAGAAAAAGGACATCAATGATAACAACAGTAACAAAAACACCACCAGCGAAACGCCAAGAACAGCTTGAAGAAGAAGAGTATAAGGGAAAAACATCCAGAATAAGAAGTACATCAAGAACAATTATACCGATAAGAGGGGGGATCAAAAGAAGATAGAAAAGGAAAACAAAAACAAAAAGCAAAATAAAGCATTGAGACCAAAGGCAGAACGAGCATAAACTAGGCTACAAAATTAAACACGAAAACAACAGAAAGACAAGTAGACCATGATTAATAAAACTACCAACTAAATAGAATAAGAACACAAAAGAAAGAGGAACGTATGATCAAGAAAACAAGGAGGAAACAAATAAACAAAACAGGAAACTAAGACAAGGCAACAACTAAAACAAGAACCTAAAAACACGATAACAAACACAATAACGAAACAAAAAGAAGGGAAACAAAGAAACAAAAAGAACAGGAGAAGAAACACTTGGCGAAAATGCAGAAGAAAGCCAAGAACAGAAAAAAAAACAAAGAAATAAGTAAATAGAACAAGAAGACAGAGAAGAAAAAAACGACATGGGACAAGACAAACGAAAAAGCTGGAATATAGATGAAGACAAAAGGCAAGAAGAAGGGCAAGTAAAACAAATTTGACCCCACAATCGAAAATAACCAAAACATACACGTAAACACAGAGCAAACCTAAGTTACACAAAAAGCAAGCCCCCTTCCACTCCCAAAACCACCACAAAACCAACAGGTGCAGGAAGAAGAAAATACAAAGCAGAGCTAATACAAGACAAACACAAACGAAAACAGGAAAACAACAAGAGCAACAAAAACAAAAACGAAGCCTTACAGTACCAAGACCGCCAACTTGAAAAAGAAAAAAAATTAAAAACTCGAACAAAAACAAGACAACGACGACGACGAGAACAACAACAACGAGAACAACAACAACGAGAACAATAACAACAACGAGAACAACAAGAACAACGACGACGACAACGAGAACAACAACGAGAACAACGAAAACAGCATTAACGAGAACAACAATGAGAAAATACCACAAAAAGAAATGCAACAACAAGGAAAAATACAACGAGAAAAACAAAACAACCAACAAAAATCAAACAACAGGACGACGAGAACAACAACAACGAGAACAACAACAACGAGAACAACAACAACGAGAACAATAACAACAACGAGAACAACAAGAACAACGACGACGACAACGAGAACAACAACGAGAACAACGAAAACAACATTAACGAGAACAACAATGAGAAATACCACAAAAAGAAATGCAACAACAAGGAAAAATACAACAACGAGAAAAACAAGAACAACAACAACAAAATCAACAACAAGGACGACGAGAACAACAACAACGAGAACAATAACGAGAACAACGAGAACAACAACGAGAACAGCAACAACAATAACAACGAGAACAACAACGAGAACAACAGCAACGAGAACGACAACGAGAAGAACGGACAACGAGAAGAAAAACGACAAAGACAACGAGAAGAACAACAACGACGACAACAAGAAGAACAACGAGGGCGACAACAAGAAGAACAACAAGAACGATAACAACGAAAATAACGAGAACAATAACAAGAACGACAAAAACAACGAGAACAACAAAAACAACGAAAACAATAAAAACGAGAACAACGAGAAACCAACAACGAGAACACCAACAACGAGAACAATAACTAGAACACCAATGAGAACACCAATAATAACCAGAACAATAACCAGAACAACAACAACGAGAACAACACAAATAACAACGAGAACGAAAACAACGAGAAAACGAGAACGAAAACGAGAACAAGAACGAGAACACCACGACGAGAACATCAACAACGAGAACAACAACGACGAGAACACCAACAACGAGGACACCAACAACGAGAACAACAACGAGAACGCCAACAACAAGAACAATAACAACTAGAACAATAACAACGAGAGCAATTAAAATGAAAACAACGAGAACTATACCAACGACAACACCTAGAACAACAGCGAGAAAAACAGCAAGAACAACAGCAACGAGAACAACAAAAATGAGAACAACTACGAGAACACCAACAACGAGAAAAACGACTAGAACAACAACGAATACAAAAACGAATTCAACGAAAACGAAAACGTGAACAACAACGAGAACAACAACAACGAGAACAACAACAACAACAACGAGAACAACAATGACAACAATGAGAAGAACAACGACAACAAGAACAACAATGACAACGAGAAGAACAATGACGACAACGAGAAGAACAGCGACGACAACGAGAAGAACAACGATAACAACGACGACAACGAGAACAATAACGGCGACAACGAGAAGAACAACGACGACGACGAGAAGAACAACGATGACAACGAGAAGAAAAACAAGAACACCCCCCCCCCCAAAAAAAAAAATAATAAAAGACTAGAACAAGAACACCGAGGACAACAGCAAGAACAACAGCAACGAGGACAACAACAACAATGACAACAACAACGAGAACAACAACGAGAACAACAACGAGAACAATGAGAACAAAAACGACGAGAACAACGACGAGAACGACGAGAACAACAATGACGAAAACAACAACGAGAACAACAACAACGAGAAGAACAACAACGAGAACGAGAACAACGAGAAGAACAAAGACAACGAGAATAACAACGACAACTACAACGAGACCAACAACGACAGCAACTACGACAACGAGAACAACGAGGAACAACAACAAGAAGAACAACAACGAGAAGAAAAACGAGAACAACGACGAGAACAACATCGACGAGAACAACAACGACAAGAACAACAACGACGAGAACAATAACGACGAGAACAACGAGACAACAACGACGAGAACAACAACAACGAGAAGAACAACGAGACGAACGACGAGAACGAGAACAATGAGAGGAACAAAAAGGACAACAACGAGAACAACGACGACAATGACGACAATGAGAAGAACAAGAACGGCAGCGAGAAGAACAACGAGAACAACAGCGAGAAGAACAACAACGAGAAACAACAACGACGAGAACAACAACGACGAGAACAATAACGACGAGAACAACAACGTCGAGAACAACGAGAACAACGATGAGAACGTGAACGAGAGGAACAACAAGGACAACAACGAGAAGAACAACGATGACAACGAGAAGAAAACGACAACAACAACGAGAACAACAACGATGACAACTACGACACCAAGAAGAACAACGACAAAAACGAGAAGAACGACAACTACGACAATGAGAAGAATATCAACAAGTATGACAACGAGAAGCACTACAACGACGACAACGAGAAAAACAATGACAACAACAAGAATAACGACGACAACGAGAAGAACAACAACGACAACAACGAGAAGAACAACAACGAGAAGAACAACAACGACGACAAAGAGAAGAACAACAACGACGACAACGAGAAGAACAACGACGACAACGAGAAGACTAACGACGACAACTACGACAACGAGAAGAACGACGACAACGAGAAGAACAGCGACGACTAAGAGAAGAACAACGACAACGAGAAGAACAACAACGAGAAGAACAACGACGACGACAACGAGAAGAACAACGACGATAACAAGAAGAAGATCAACGACGACAACAGGAAGAACAACGACGACAACGGAAAGAATAACTATGACAACGAGAATAACAACAACGACGACGACGAGAACAACAACGACAACGCGAAGAACAACGCGACGACAACGAGAAGAACAAAAATGACGAGATTGAGAACAACAACTGGAACAACGAAAACAACGAGAACGACAACGAGAACGACGACAACGAGAACGACAACGAGAAGAACAACAAAGAAGACAACAAGAACAACGACGACAACGAAAAGAACGACGACTACTATGACAAGAGAACAAGAACTACAACGAGAACAACGACAACTATGACAACGAAAAGGACAACAACAACTATGACATTTGAGAGGAACAACAACTACGTCAACGAGATGAACAACTACAACGAGAAGAACAATAACGACAACCTCGACAACGAGAAGGATAACAACAACGAGAAGAACAACGACGAGAATAACTAGAACAACAACGAAAACAACATCAGAAACAACAACGAGAACAAGACCAACGAGAACAACAACGACGAGAACAACAACAATGAGAACAACAACAACAACAACGAGAACAACAATGAGAAAATGAGAACAACAACTTCGAGAAAACAACACCCAGAACAACAACAGAACAACGAGAACAACAACAACGAGAACGAGAACAACAACGACAACAACGAGAAGAACAACAATGACGACAACTAGAAGAACAACAATGATGACAGCGAGAAGACCAACGACGACAACGAGAACACCAACAAGGACAACGAAAACAACAAGGACAACAACGACAGGAACAATAAAAAGGACAACGAGAAGAAAAACGACAACGAGAAAATAAAACAAGGACGACAACGAAAACAATAAGGACGACGACGAGAAGAACAACAACGAGAAGAACAACAATGACAACAAGAACAACAACGACAACGAGAAGAAATACAACGAGAAGAACAACGATAACGACAACGAGAACAGCGACGAGAACAACAACCAGAACAACGAGAACGATAACAACGAAAACAAGGACAACAACGAGAACAACAAGGACGACAATGAGAAGAGCAACAAGGATGACAACAAGAATAACAACGACAACGAGAAAAAGAACAACAACTGGAACAAGGACGGCAACGAGAACAAGGACGACAATGAGAAGAGCAGCAAGGATGACGAGAAGAACAACGACGATAACGAGAAGAACAACAACGACGATGACGACGAGAACAACAGCAATAACGACAACGAGAACAACACCGACGACAACGAGAAGTACAACAACAATGACAACGTGAAGAATGACGACGACAACTAAGACAACGAGAAGAACGATCTCAACGAGAAGAAAAACGACCACAAAATGAAGAACGACTACAACGAGAACAACAACGACAACGAGAAGAACAACAACAACGAGAAGAGCAACGACGATAACGAGAAGAAAAACTACGACAACGAGAACAACGGCAACTGCGACAACTAGAACAACAACTCCGACAACGAGAAGAACAACAACGACGACAACGAGAAGAACAACAACGACGACAACGAGAAGAACAACTACGACAACGAGAAGAACAACTCCGACAACGAGAAGAACAACAACGACGACAACGAGAAGAACAACAACTACGACAACGAGAAGAACAACAACGACGACAACGAGAAGAACAACTCCGACAACGAGAAGAACAACAACGACGACAACGAGAACATTAACGACGAGAACAACGACAACGAGAACAACGACGACAACGAGAACAACAACGACGATAACGAGAACAACAACGACGACAACGAGAAGAACAACAACGATAACGAGAACAACAACGACGATAACGAGAAGAACAACAACGATAACGAGAACAACAACGACGACAACGAGAATAACAACGACAACGAGAAGAACAACGACAACGAGAAGAACAACGACAACGAGAAGAACAACGACAACGAGAAGAACAACGACAACGAGAAGAACAACGACGACAACAAGAACAACGACGACAACAAGAAGAACAACAACGCCGACAATGAGAAGAACAACGATGAAAACGAGAAGAACAACGACGGACAACGAGAACAACACGACGACAACGAGAAAACACGACCGGTAGTACGAGAAAAACAACGACGACAACGAGAAGAAACACGACGACAACGAGAACAACGACGACAACGAGAAGAACAAAGACGACGAACAACAACGAGAGAACAACACGACGAACAACAGACAACGAGAAGAACAACGACGACAACAAGAACAACAACAACGAGAACAACGACAACGAGAAGAACAACGACGGACAACAGAAAACACGACGACAACGAGAAACAACGACGACAACGAGAAGAACAACGACGACAACAGAGAACAACAACAACGAGAACAACGACAAACGAGAAGAACAACGACGACAACAAGAATAACAACGCACAACGAGAACAACGACGAAAAAAACGAGAACAACGCAACGAGAACAACGACGACAACAACAACACGGACAACGAGAACGACAAGGAACAACGAGAAGAACGGCGAAAAACAACGACGAGAACAACAACGAGGGAACAACAATAACAGCGAGAACAACGAGAACAACAACAACGAGAGCAACAACGAAAACGGCGAGAACGAGAACAACAACAACGACGACAACAAAACGAGAAAACAGCGACGACAACGAGAAGAACACGACGACAACGAGAAGAACAACGACGACAACGAGAAGAACAATGATGACGAGAAGAAAACAACGACAAGGAGAAGAACGACGACAACGAGAAGAACGACGACGACAACGAGGAGAACAACAACGACAACACGAACAAAAACAACGAGAACAACAGCGACAACGAGGAACAACAGTGACAACGAGAACAACAACGACAACGAGTAGAACAGCGGAAGAACATAAGAACAACGACGAGAAGAAGAACGACGAGAAAATAAGAACGAGGACAGCAACAACGAGGAGAACAGCAATTACGAGAACAGCAACGAGAACAACAACGAAAACAATGAGAACGAGAACAACAACGATGACAAAGAGAACAACAACGACGACAACAACAACGAGAAGAATGACGACAACGAGAAGAACAACGACAACGAGAAGAACAACGACAACGAGAAGAACGACGACGAGGAGAAGAACAATGATGAGAACGAGAAGAACGACGACGACAACGAGAAGAACAACGACGACGACAACAAGATCAGCGACGACAACGAGAAGAACGACGATAACGAGAAGAACAACGACGACAAAGAGAACAACGACGATAACGAGGAGAAGAACAACTACGACAACGGGAAGAACAACGACGATAACGAGAACAACGACGACAACGAGAACAACGATGACAACGAGAAGAACAACGAGAACAACAACGACGACAACGAGAATAACAACAGCGACAACGAGAAGAACAACAGCTACAACGAGACGAACAACGATGAAAACGAAAAGAACAACAACGACAACGAGAAGAACGACGATGGCAACGAGAAGAACGACAACGAGAACAACAACGACAACGACGAGAACAACAACGACAACGACGAGAACAACAAGGACGACAACGAGAACAAATACGACAACTACGGCAACGAGAAGAACTACGACAACGAGAAGAACAACTACGGCAACGAGAAGAACAACAACGACAATGAGAAGAACAACGACGACAATGAGAAGAGCAACAAGAACGATAACGACTACGACAACGAGAAGAACAACGAGAAGAACAACAACGAGAATAACAACGACGACGACGAGAAGAACAATGATGACAACGAGAAGAACAACGACGACAACGAGAAGAACGACAACGAAAAGAACAACGACGACAACAAGATTAGCGACGACAACGAGAAGAACGACTGCAATGAAAAGAACAACGACGATAACGAGAAGAACAACTGCGACAACTTGAAGAATAACGACGACAACGAGAAGAACAACGACGACAAGGCAAGAACGACAACGAGAAGAACGACGACACTGAGAAGAACAACTGCGACGACAACATGAAGATCAGCGACGACAACGAGAACAATAACGACGACGAGAAAAACGACGACAACAAGAACAACTACAAGGAGAACAAGGACGACAACGATAATACAATACAATACAATATTTTATTTATATAGCGCAAAATCTTGATAAAATCAAATCTAAGCGCTGAAAACACACACACACGCACGCACGCACACACACGCACTCACGCACGCACACACACACACACATACCACACACACACACGCACACACACACACACACACACACACGCACACACGGCTATAAATGGGTAGAAAGAATAAAAGCAATGGAAAATTACAGAGAGCATATTATATACAATTATATATTACAATGCGATTCCCCTCCGAGTGGAGACAGGTTGCAGAGGGGATTGAGTGAGGTCAGGATTTTATGCAGAGGAGAAAAGGTGAGTTTTGAGAGCGGACTTGAAGGAGACAAAAGTAGGTTGCTGACGGACTGAGAGAGGAAGTTTGTTCCAGGAAAGTGGACCAGAAACAGAGAAGGCTCGTGGACCATAGGTATTGAGCTTAGTGCGTGGAAAGCGAAAAGTCAGAGGATCGGAGGCAGAGCGGAGGGTACGTGAGGGTACGTGAGGGAAGATAGATCTCAAGTAGGCTTGACAGGTAATCGGGGGCTGCGTTATTGAGGCTTTTGTAGCACATGGTGTCTAGTTTGTACTGTATGCGCTTTGATACAGGGAGCCAGTGAAGTTGTGCCAGGAGAGGAGATATGTGGTCAGCTTTTTTCTTTTTGAGTACAAGGCGTGCAGCATTGTTTTGAATGCGCTGTAGGATGTGAATGGTGGAGGCAGGAAGACCGGACAGGAGTGAATTGCAAAGTCAATGCGAGACATTATGAAGGAGAGAACGAGTTTTGCAGTTGTTTCCACAGAGAGATACTTCCTGATCAGGCTTATGCGATGGAGGTGATAGTAGCAAGATCTGGCAGTTTGAGAAACAAACGAGAAGAACAACAACGACAACGAGATCAACGAGAACAACAACAACGAGAACAACAACGACGAGAAGAACAACAACGAGAACAACAGCGACAAGGACGACAACGAGAAGAACAACGACGACAACTAGAACAACAACTACGACAACAAGAACAGCAACGACAACGAGAAGAACGACGACAATGAGAAGAACAACGCCGAGAATGAGAAGAACAACGAAAACGATAACAACGACGACGAGAACGAGAAGAACGACAACGAGAAGAACAACGACAACGAGAAGAACAACAAGGATGACAACGAGAAGAACAAGACAACAACGAGAACAACAACAACGACGACGAGAAGAACGACGACAACGAGAAGAACAACAGCGACGACAACAAGAATAACGACGAGAACGAGAAGAACAACAACGACAAGAAGGAAAAGAACAACAACGACGACAACAAGAAGAACAACAGCGACGACAACAAGAATAACGACGAGAACGAGAAGAACAACAACGACAAGAAGGAAAAGAACAACAACGACGACAACAAGAAGAACAACAACGACAATGACGAGAAGAACAGCAAGGAAGACGACGAGAAAATCGGCAACAACAACGAGAAGAACGACAACAACGACAACGAGAAGAACAACGACGACAACGAGAAGAAGAACAACGACAACGAGAAGAACAACGACGACAACGAGAAGAACGATGACGAAAAACAAGATCAGCGACGACAACGAGAACAATAACGACAACTACAACGAGAAGAACAACGACGACAACGAGAAGAAGAACAACGACGACAACGAGAAGAACAACGATGGCAACGAGAAGAACAACGAGAAAAACAACAATGACGCCAACGAGAAGAACAACAACAACGACAACGAGAAAAACAACAACGAGAACATTGAGTAAAAACAACGACAACAACGAGAAGAACAACAAAGACGACGACGAGAAGAACAAGGACGACAACGAGAATAATAACGACAACTACGACAACGAGAACAACAACGACAACTACGACAACGAGAACAACAACGACGACGTCAACGAGAACAACGACGACAACGAGAAGAACAACGACGACAAAAGAAGAACGACGAGAGCGAGAAGAACAACGAGAACGATAACAACGACGACGAGAACGAGAAGAACGACAATGACAACGAGAAGAACAACAAGGACTATAAGGAGAAGAACAACAACGACAACGACGAGAAGAGCAAGAACGACGAGAACAACAACAATGAGAACAACAACAACGACGAGAAGAACAACAAAGACAACGAGAAGAACAACAAAGACAACGAGAAGAACAACAAAGACAACGAGGAGAACAACGAGAAGAACAACAACGAGAACAACGAGAAGAACAACGATGACAAGAAGAACAACAACAATGACGACGATAAGAAGAACAACAACGACGACGATAAGGGAGAAGAACAACAATGACGACGACGAGAAGAAAAACAACTATGCCGACGAGAAGAGCAAGAACGACGACGACAAGAAGAACAACGACGACGATGAGAAGAACAACGACGAAAACGAGAAGAAGAACAACAACGACGACAACGAGAACAACGACGACAACGAGAAGAACAATAACGGCGACAACGAGAACAATGAGAACAACAATGTGAAGAACAACGAGAAGAACGACAACGACGACAACGAGAAGAACAACAACAACGACGACAACGAGAAGAACAATAACGGCGACAACGAGAACACTGAGAACAACAATGTGAAGAACAACGAGAAGAACGACGACAACGAGAAGAACAACAACAACGACGACAACGAGAAGAACAATGACGAGAACGAGAACAACAACAACAACGACGACAACGAGAGCAACAATGACGACAACGAGAAGAACAATAACGGCGACAACTAGAACAACAACGACAACTAAAACAATAACGACAACGAGGACGACAACGAGAACAACAATGTGAACAACAACGAGAAGAACAACAACGACGGCAACGAGGAGAACGACAACGACGACAACAAAAAGAAAGACAACTAGAAGAACAACGACAACGAGAAGAACAACAACAAGAAGAAAAACGACAACGAGAACAACAATGATGACGACGAGAAGAACGACGACGACGGGAAGAACAACAACGATGACGACGAGAAGAACAACAACGATGAGAACAACAACAACGATGAGAATAACAACAAAGACAACGAGAAGAACAACAAAGACAATGAGAAGAACAAAACGAGAACAACGAGAAGATCAACAACAAGAAGAACAACAACGATGACATGAAGAAGAACAACAATGACGACGATAAGGAGAAGAACAACAATGACGACGATAAGGAGAAGAACAACAATGACGATAACGAGAAGAACAACAATGACGACGACGAGAAAAAGACAACTATGCCGATGAGAAAAGCAAGAACGACGAGGACGAGAAGAACAACGACGACGATGAGAAGAACAACGGCAACGACTAGAACAACGACAACGACGAAAGAACAACAACGACAACGACGAGAAGAACAACAACGACAATGACGAGAAGAACAACAAGAATAACACCAAGAACGAAAATGACAAGAACGAGAACAAGAACAAAAACGAGAACAACAACAACGGGAACATAAACGTGAACAAGGAGAACAACAACAACGAGAAGAACGACAACGACGACAACAAGAAGAACGACAATGACGACAACAAAAAGAATGACGACAACGAGAAGAACGACGACAACAAGAAGAACAACGACGACAACAAGAAGAGCAACGATAACGAGAAGTACAACAAGGACAATAATGGGAAGAATAAAAAGGACGACAACAAGAACAACAACGATAACGAGAAGAAGAAAAAGGACGACAACGAGCAGAACGACAACGAGCAGAACGACAACGAGCAGAACGACAACGAGAAAAACGACAACGAGCAGAACGACAACGAGCAGAACGACAACGAGAAAAACGACAACGAGCAGAACGACAACGAGAAGAACAACGAGCAGAACGACAACGAGAAGAACGACGAGCAGAACGACAACGAGAAGAACGACAACGAGCAGAACAACAACGAGAAGAACGACAACGAGCAGAACAACAACGAGAAAAACGACAACGAGCAGAACAACAAAGAGAAAAACGACAACGAGCAGAACAACAACGAGAAGAACGACAACGAGCAGAACAACAACGAGAAGAACGACAACGAGCAGAACAACAACGAGAAGAACGACAACGAGCAGAACAACAACGAGAAGAACGACAACGAGCAGAACAACAACGAGAAGAACGACAACGAGAAGAACAACAACGAGAAAAACGACAACGAGCAGAACAACAACGAGAAGAACGACAACGAGCAGAACAACAACGAGAAGAACGACAACGAGCAGAACAACAAAGAGAAGAACGACAACGAGCAGAACGACAACGAGAAGAACAACGAGCAGAACGACAACGAGAAGAACGACGAGCAGAACGACAACGAGAAGAACGACAACGAGCAGAACAACAACGAGAAGAACGAGAAACCAATGAGACGTGAAACCAACTAGACGAAAACCAACGAGACGAAAAACCGAGAAACCAACCAGACCAAAAACCACAAGAATATCAGTGAAAACTAGATTGACCAGTAACAGCCCTTTCCCCTCCCAAGGTAAATTAATTTGAATATATTGATACAGTAAAGCAGAAGAACAAGAAGACAGATCAATAACATTAAATACAAAAGAAAAAAGAAAAAACAATAGAAATGATAAAGAACTACCACTAGCACGAACATGAAGACTAGCAAGGTCTTCAGACAACAGAAGGCGCATTGTTGTGGTCTCATGTTTTGTTGTTGTTATTTTGTTTTGTTTTTCGCTCCCGTGTCGTGTGACACGTATGACAGCAAGAGTGCTCCGACGGGTTTGGTCGGCAGAGAATCCCAGGTCATCACTCCAGCGTCTATCCACCAGTTGCAGGTCTTTGTCGACCGTCTGGCGCCAGTTCATTTTTAGTTTTCCCGTCCTTCGCTGTTCTCTGGGTTCTAGTTCAGGACTTGGTTGGCATATCTGGAAGATGGCAGTACAGCAGCATGGCCCAGCCAATTCAGTCGGCGCTTGCAGATGATGATGATAACTGGGATCTGTTTGCATCTTGACCTTAATCGTTGTCACTGACTTTCCATTTGATGCCCAAGATCTTGCGTAGGTACCTATTCGAGGTCAAAGGATTCGAGTATTTTATTTCAGTCTGGCTTGTTTTCAAGTACCATGTTTCACAATTATACAGTTGACAAAACGTTGGAGTTGCAGAATCGCAATTATAGTTTGAGTGAAATTTTCTTGCTTTTCCAGATACAGCTTGTTGGCACCTGCAGTTGCTTCGCCCATATGACAATTAAATTCTACAACCATTTTGAATTTTGTTTTATTCATATTTATTCATTCTTTGGTATTCTTCGTCGGGCAAAGTGTTTTGCTGTACTAACTGCAAAGGCTGAAAGATTTGGTCTTCGCAAGTGCGTCTCTGGAAACCTAGAAGATGCCTGGCAGTTCATTCCTTTTCTCACACTGGACAGAGCAACAGGGAAGTTTGTGTTTTTCTCCTAATTTTTGTATCTGGTGTTGTTTGTGATCTTACGCTTGACAAAGGTCAGTTGGCCGAAAATTTGCGCTGTCTTGTCTTGTATTAAATACGCGTTCTTATTCTTTTTTCGTATTTTTTCTGGTTCATCTTCAGCGTTTTTTTCTATGTATCTAGCAGGGAGGCAGCGGAATCAATACTCTCTGGGACACGGCTAATACCATGCTGGTGGTCCTGCTTTGCCCCTGCATCTTATCTTGGAGGTGTCAGTGTGTGAACACAGTTCTAGTAACCTTTGTGTGTTACTATCAGTTGCCTTCTGCTAACGCCGTTTTCCTGTCCAGGTATTGCTTTTGTTCAGATCTTGTGAGTAACAGAGGGAGGGAACTCCGGACAGGGGAAAGGAAACAGAGGGAGGCAACTCCAGATGGGGGGAGGGGAGGACGAGAGCAGGGTGGCTGAGGGAACTCCAGATGGGGGAGGGGGAGGGTGAGAAGGCAGAGGGAGGGAACTCGGGATGGGGGTGGGGTGGATGCGGGAAACAGAGGAGGGGAACTTAGGAGTGTGGAAACAGGAGGGAACTCAGAGGATGGAAGAGGGAGGGAGCTCGGGGGTGGGGAGGGACAGAGGGAGAACTCTGGATATGGGGAAACACACACACACACACAAACACACACACACACACACACACACACACACACACACACACACACACACATACACACACACACACACACACCACACACAAAACACACAATTATATATTAATTGCTATTGAGGTAGTTTTCTTCTATCTCTCTTATTGTGTCCCCCGTGGGGATACCGGGGCTCTTTCAGTATAAGTAGTATTCCCATCATCATTATGTGCCCTACCGCATGGCGTTGGCGATCATGGCCCTCCATATGTATCTATACGTATCCCCACCTTCTAGAAATCATGTGCTAGAAATTTCCTCTTGTCTGTCACTCACTTTGTTTCTGCCTTGTTTCTTTGCTTTCTGCCATTTGTTCCTATCATTTTCTGCCTTGCTGGTCCATTCACCTGTATGTGTTCGATAAAGTTTTATGTACTTTTTTCTTAGGATTGATAATTGGGCACATGTATTAAGTGCAGTTTTGGCTCTAGGGAAGTGAGATATGTGGAAGCAATTTCAGGTATTTTAAGCCCGTTTTTATATATGTTTTGGTGTCCTTAGGTATGCCTAAATCTGTAGCAGCTGTGTTTTTTAAATCCCCTGTGTTATAAATTGGACGGAATGGTCAATGCCAGGGGCATTTCCTTAGATTATGTGCACGAGTGCATTGATATATGTACTTAATTTTCTTTTCTTTTTATTTTCCTCTTGAAGTTTTGTATGTCTTGGAGCGGTTGTAGCCCTGATATGGCTCTACGCAGTCGGCTGGGCTTTAAAAACAATAACAGTAACTGTCTTTTGTTTCAGTGTAAGAAGATTAGCAATGACAGATAAGAGAGCTAGGCCTACGTGCTCGTAGCTATACCGTTGGATAATAGTGTTTCATTATATGTATTTTACTTCTTTTTATTCCATTAATTTTTTTCTTAAGTTTTCTTTGTCTTTTCTCACATTTTTCTACGCCATCTTAACACATTCTGTACCGCGTCACGAGATCCTCGTGACTCAACTGTCTCTTTCCGTGGATCGCGTCACGAGGATTTCGTGCCCTGAACCGAAGTTTCAGTTTCGAGTGTATAAATAGAAAATGACCGCATTGCTGACGTGATCCTTTTCCGGCAAAGGGAATATACTCTTGTCATTTCCTTTCTGCGTTTACACGACGTTTGAAGCGACAAAAATGGCAAAAAAAAACCAGGCGCAATTTGAGTGTTTCTGAAGTCTGTCTCCTAACATTACTTGGTCAATAGTTAGTACAGTGACCTATTTTCTTGGTAGGGAAAGGGTTAATGGCATCAGAAACTGGGACAAATTTTGTAACGCTGTGATGATGATGATGATGACAATCCTGATGCTATGAGAGTTCCGTCTAGGATTGAGACCGCGTGAACGGGGCTGTACTCTACGCTTGATATTATACTATAACCTGGCGTCAACCAGGCCCGAGAGGTACAGAGACCTGCAGTGTTGGTCAGAAAATTCGAGCAACATCCTCAGTGACGCATCCATGAAGTGCCAAAGACTCGACTGTATGGTCCCATCTTCCCATTGAGCCCATAGCACGTCCAGCTCTGGGTAGGAGGCGGTTAGAGCCGAAAAATCCCACTATGATGTATTTTTGAAGGGACTGATAGGGATTTGAGCCCAC
>JAPXFY010000023.1:4167614-4170114 GCA_030674185.1 Monoplex corrugatus
TCTTCTTCTTCTTCTTCTTCTTCTTCACATGTCTGACGTAAACTCATCATGACACACACACACACATACCATACATGCACAAACGCGAGCACGCACGCATGTACGCACGCACCGCTCGCTGCCCCACACCCCTCACACATACACACACACACAGGTCTAACGTAAACTCGTTATGACACACGCACATTCCCACATACACACTCACGCACACTCACATCACCATCACCATCATCATCACCATCATCATCATCACTCCATCATCATCATCATCATCACCATCTTCATCATCACCATCTTCATCATCACCATCTTCATCATCATCATCATCATCATCATCATCACCATCTTCATCATCACCATCTTCATCATTACCATCTTCATCATCATCATCATCACCATCTTCATCATCACCATCTTCATCATCATCATCATCATCATCATCATCATCATCCTTTTCTTCTTATTATTCTTATTCTCCTTCTTCTCCTCCTCCTCCTCCTCATCAATCATCATCATTAATATTCTTCTTCTTCTTCTTCTCATTATTGTTGTTCTCGTCATTACTACTACTACTACTACTACTACTACTACTACGACTGATACTACTACTACGGCGACGAAGACGACGAGGACGCTACTACTACTACTACCACCACTACTACTACTACTATTACGGTGACGACGACGACGAGGACGATGATGACTACTACTACTACGTATACGACGACGAGGACGATGATGACTACTACTACTACGTATACGACGACGAGGACGACTGCTACCATCACTACTACTACTACTACTACTACTACTATCATCGTTGTTATTATTTGTATTTATATTCTCAAAACTCTTTTGAACTACCAAAGGAAATAAGAGGGAAGCAGGGAGAAGTTTTAAATATCAATTAAATAACATAACTCTAAGAGTCACGGAGTTATCTCCCATGTAGAATTTCTCAAACCCAACACAGTTTGCGCTACCCATTCAGCTAGCATAGACGCAGCCACAAGGCATAAAGTGGTAAGCTCAGAACATTCCTTAAAAAAGGAATGCCCAAGTTACCCATATACCCTGCAGCTCCTCTACACACAACCACGATGTTGGAGAGAAATTCATACATTGCTGTGTATTACAAATAATCAGACTTTTCAGTAGAGAACGGGAAATTCGAACTGTTTGATCGGTGACCACATTCCACTATTTTTGGCACAGTCTGCTTGGGTGTGCTTGCAGGGTGTTTTACTGTTTCCATTAGTCAGCCGCTGACGCCAGTTACAGGATCTTTAACGTGCATGTGCAATATTGTGCAAGCGTGGACACACGAAGGTGTTTTAGGCGCTGGTAAGGCTACACGCGTCGTGACCTGGGAGATGGGAAAAGAAAATTACCTCCCTTTACATGCGCCTTTTTGTCCGGTTGTATTTGAATACACATTCTGATTTTTCTTTCGTGTTTATTTTTTTATATTTTTTTTTTTTTTTTTGTAGTCTGTAGTTTGTTCAAGAGGGATTCACTGCACTCGGAAAACTCCATATGCGCTCCACCAAATCTGCCACATATCTGACAGACTTCGTGCTCGCAACTATGCCGGCAAGTTGAACTGAAAGGACTTCCGATGATGGCAGGAAGCCATGGACTATGAAACAGTAGCTGTACACAGAATGAGAAAACATTAAGATGGGCAGTGTACAGGCCAGTTAAGCTGATACCCGAATATGAAAACATTAAGATGCTGTACAGGCCATACCTATGAAATTAGCATGACACACATGTGAAACATTAAGATGGGCAGTGTACAGGCCAGTGGACCTATGAAACATTAAGCTGAACCACACAGATGATGAAAACATTAAGATGGGCAGTGTACAGGCCAGTGGACCTATGAAACATTAAGCTGATACCACCATAACGATGAAAACATTAAGATGGGCAGTGTACAGGCCAGTGGACCATGAAACATTAAGCTGATACCACCAGATGATGAAAACATTAAGATGGGCAGTGTACAGGCCAGTGGACCTATGAAACATTAAGCTGATCACCAGAACGTGAAAACATTAAGATGGGCAGTGTACAGGCCAGTGGACTGAAACATTCAGCTTGATACCCCCAGGATGAACATTAGATGGCATGAAGGCCGTGGACCTATGAACATTAAGCCTGACATCACCAATGATGAACATTAAGTGGGCAGTGTACAGGCCAGTACCTATGAACTTAGCTGATACCACCAGATATGAAACATTAAGATGGGCATGTTATCAGGCCAGTGGACTATGAAACTTAAGCTGATAACCAGAGTGATGAAACTTAAGATGTGATGTTACCCAGTGACCTATGAACATTAAATGATAACAGAACGATGAAAAATTAAATGGCTTGTACAGGCCAGTGGACCTATGAAACATTAAGCTGACACCACCAGAATGATGGAACATTAAGATGGGCAGTGTACAGGCCAGTGGACCTATGAAACATTAAGCTGATACCAGCAGAA
>JAPXFY010000023.1:4175114-4177614 GCA_030674185.1 Monoplex corrugatus
GCGTGTGTGTGTGTGTGGTGTGTGTGTGTGTGTGAGTAAGCCAAACGTAATTCAGCCCTGCACTGCGTGGTACGTACTCCAGCAGTCACTAGGGGAGAGGAACACGTTTGTGTTTTTTTCTTTTTTTTACTCTATTGTTGACAAGGGACCGTCGACCTCCATTGTAAGTATCATACACGCTATATTCTCCAAACGCGCATAGATTGATTGATTGATTGACAGTTAGATATATTCAGACTTTTACAAATCGATCTTATATAACGCTATATTCTCGAAACTCGTTTGGAGTGAGTGAAAGTTAGACATAATTATTCAGTTTTTTGTTTTTAAATATCATTGCGTATATTCTGTGTATTGTGTGGAGTTCGTGTGTCGATATTGGCTTTTCATATGTGTCAACATTTTGTTGTTGTTGTTGTTGTTGTTGTTGTCATTCTTCGTTGCCACATTGTATGTTAGATGTCCATTGTTGTGAAACAAGAAATCAATAGAAAAAAAAGTTGATGGAGGCAGACACAAGTAGATCACTCATAAGGAAGATTAGGAAAAGACAAGCAACATTTATAGTCCATTTTATGAGGAAGGGGGATTTGGAGCACCTGGTCACAACGGGAAAGCTGGAGGGAAAGTGAGCACCAGGTAGACCCAGGGGGAGAATGCTGGACGGACTTGCAGAGTGGCTGGGGATGAGGAGGGTGGTGGGGATGCTGGGGGCAACGAGAGATAGAGATGGTTGGAAGTCCATGGTCGCCAACGCCATGCGGCAGGGCACCTGATGATGATGATGATGATGATGATGATGATGACTTTTCTCTCACGATTAATAATTGGGCACATGTATTAAGTGCAAATTTGGCTTTAGGGAAGTGAGACACGAGGAAACATTTATAGCTACTTTATGCCTGCTTTTATGTGTGTTTTGGTGTCCATAGGTATGCTTAAATTTCCTTCAGGTGTGTTTGTAAAAATCTCCTGTGCGATGATTTGGACGGAGTGGTCAACGCTGGGGGCATGTCCTTAGACAGATTATTTTGCAGTCGGCTGGGCTTTAACCCTTTGACTACCGCACACTGTCCACCAGCTTCTTGCATCGTCAACCATGCTAGCAAAGCAAAGACTTAACTCTGGGACTCCCTCACCCTATCCATCAGCTTCCTGCTGGATAGGGTGAGGAAGTCCAAGAGGTAAGTTTTTGCAGCTGGTGGATAGGGTGAGGGAGTCAAAGAGTTAAGTTTTTGCAGTTGGTGGATAGGGTGAAAGAGATAAGTTTTTGCAGTTGGTGGATAAGATGAAGGAGTTAAAGAGTTAAGTTTTTGCAGTTGTGGATGGGGTGAGGGAGTCAAAGAGTTAAGTTTTTGAAATTGGTGGATAGGGTGAGGGAGTCAAATAAGATTTTGTAGACAGGGTTGTGTTTTGTCACCAGATCTGTTTTCACTTTACAGCGAAAACATCATGAGAAACCTAGAAGAAGACCCTGGATTAAAGGCTCTCTGTCTGTCTGTTTCTCTCTCTCTCTCTCTCTCTCTCTCTCTCTCTCTCTCTCTCTCTCTCTCTCTCTCTCTCTCTGTTTGTAAGTAAGTAAGTAAGTAAGTATGGAGATTTTTATAGCGCTTTCTATGGACTCAAAGCGCTTCACAAATTTGAAAAGGAGGAGTAAAGTGGTGAAATGGGAGGGGAGAACACATTTTCAACAAAATACATAATACAAGAAATACACATAAACACATACATGCAGGCATGCACGCGTGTGCAGCAACGAATGCAGACACACACACGCACACACAAACACACCCACACACAAACACCCACGCGCGCACCCACACGCACACCCACCCACGCACGCATACAATAGAACAAGAAAATTCAGGTTTCAAAAGTACTGGCGGAATAAGTGAGTTTTCAGGTTGGACTTAAAGGAAGAGAGAGAGGGGCTGTGGCGGAGAGAGTGAGGCAGGGAATTCCACTCAACAGCAGCAGAGTATGAGAAGGAACGACCACCATGTTGCTTTCTATTGAATCCGGGGACACGGAATATTCTGTCGTCAGAAGCGGAACGTAAAGAACGAGAAGGAACATAGACTTGAAATAGATCAGATATATACGCTGGAGCAGTGCCCGAGATGACATGAAAAGAAATACAAGCAGATTTGTACTTAATTCTTTGTTCGATCGGAAGCCAGTGGAGTTGTTTAAAGAGAGGTGTGCAATGGTGTGATTTGCGAGCTTTGAAAATTAATTTGGCTGCAGAGTTTTGAACCTGTTGAAGGGGTTTGAGAAGAGTCTTGGGACAGCCGAGAAGTAAGGAGTTGCAATAATCTAATCTGGACAGAATACAAGCAGTTACAAGTGTTTTTGTTGCTTCATATGTGAGGTAATGACGTATGGAACTGATTTGTCGGAGTTGGATGTATGCGGCCTGACACGTTTTCATGATCTGATGTTTCATAGTTAGATGAGAATCAAGAAAGAATCCAAGATAGCGTGACTGTTCAGAGAAATC
>JAPXFY010000023.1:4182614-4195114 GCA_030674185.1 Monoplex corrugatus
CACACACACACACACACACACGGAGAAAGAGAGAGAGACAGAGACAGAGACAGAAAGAAAGGGAGACAGAGAGAGAGAGAGAGAGAGTAAAACCAGTTTTAGAATTGCCTACAGATTTTCGGCATTCTGTTGTTGTTGTTCGTGATGGTAGTGGTGATTCCTCCCCCTCCCTCTCCCCTTCCCTTTCTTCCTTCACCTTCCCTTTATTTCTTTGTCTGTCTTTCTGTAAATATCTCCGTAAAAATAAACCTTGCGTGAGGGGGCTGTTGTCAGCTGATTTTTATACGTAATCATAATGTAAGCTTTATAAATAATCGACGCCTGTACACTCTTCATGAAAGGACTGGGAATTCCAATGTCGATGAGCACATAGCTAATGCATGTATTGATACTACAGGACGACTAAACGGCTGGTTGTTGTTGTTTTTCTCTTGGCTGGTTTCCAGTAGGCGTGTTTTTGTTCCAGGTGTCGCGTGTATATTACTAGATCGGGAATCCCCGGTTTGTAAATATAGCACATGACAGGCTGTTTTCTGTTCAAGAAATTTCCTCTTTTCTGTCACTCGCTTTGTTTCTTTCTGCCTCCTTTTGCTTTCTGTCATTTCTTCCTATCATGTTCTGGTTTGCTGGTCTATACACCAGTATGTGTTCCATAAAGTCTTACGTACTTTTCTCATAGGAATGATAAATGGGTACATATATTAAATGCTTTTTTTGGTTCTAAGGAAATGGGATATGCGGAAGCAATATTAGGTAATTTAGGCCTATTTTTATACATGTTTTAGTGTCTTTAGTTATGTTTAAATCTGTATTCAGGTGTGTTTTTTTTTTAAATCCCCTGTGCGATAAACTTGACGGAATCGTCAACGACAGGGGCATCTCTATAGATTATGTGCGCGAATGTATTGGTTACGTTACGTGTACTTAAATTACTTTTCTTTTCCATTTCTTTTTATTTGTTGAAGTTTAGTATATGTTTTGAAACAGGTTATATAGCCCTGGTATGGCTCTACGCAGTCAGCTGGGATTTAAATAGAAATAACAATAACAATAAAGTATGCCTGTATACACAAATCCCAGGGGTTTTAGACACTAACAGATCCGCACACATATACAGGTTAACATGAAGGATCAGAGAAATCTCTGCCTTTTATCCAGTGGCTATGCAGAGGCATCTAGGCTGGATCCAACCCCACCCAGGCCTTTCGATTAGGAGTGTGACATCTTATCCATTTGACTATCGTGCCGGTTGAGCGAGAGTACAGAAACACAATTGGAAAGTTGGGGAGGGGATGGGGGTGGGGGTGGGAGGCTCGGAAAGTTTAGTAAAGGGATGTAACTCTTGTAGGATGCTGTTTTCAGTATCAAGATGGCATTCTCTCCCTTGTCACGTTTTCTCTCTCTCTCTCTCACTCTCTCTCTCTCTCTCTCACTCTCACACCACACACCACACACACACACACACATACACACACGCACGCACGCACGCACGCACACACGCACGCACACACACACAGATATATATATATATATATATGTATATATAATTATATTTACATGTATACACACACACATACAGAGATACGCATCTACGCTTGGACAAACCTTTTGCATGGACGAGTGCACCTACCCATCCACCCCTCCCCCCCACACACACACATGCAACGCATGCACGCATACACACACAGAGATACACATCTATGCTTGCACAGACACTTTGCATGGACGCTCGTTTGCACACAACACACAACACACACAAACACACAACACACACCACACACACACACACACACACACACACACACACACACACACACACACACACACACACATACATACATACACACACACACCAATACACAATACACACACACAACACACACACACACACACACACATACACACACACAAACACACAACCACACACACACACACACACACCTACACAACACACACACACACACATACACACACACATACACACACGCACACACACACACACATACACACACACATACACACACACACAACACACTATACACACACACACACAAAACATACACACACACACACACACACATACACACACACACACACACACACACACACACTCATACATACATACACACACATACACATACACATACACACACACACACACACACACATACACACACACAAACACACACACACACACACACACTCAAACACACACACACACACACACACACACATACACACACACACATACACACACGCACACACAACACACTCACACTATTCATCTACACACTACACACACATCACACACACACACCACAACTACACACACACACACACAACACTAACACACAACACATACAAACAACACAAACCACACACATACACACCACAACATACACACAGACACACACACAAAATACACTACACACACACACAACCACAACACACAACACACAACGTGAAACTGCTTATTTGTACTACTTTTTTTTTCTTTTTTACTTTTCCCCCCTATTTTCAATATTGGCAGCCATAGCAGTTCTGATGAATTGTTTTCGAGTTTTGTTTTGGTTCTTTTTCTTGTTCTTTTTTCTTTTCTTTTTTTTCTCTCTTAACATGCAAGTTTATGAATTCATCAAGAAATGGTCACTAAAGCGTGATGTTGTGTTATCCCTATGTGTTACAGAGACTGAGTACCGTGAAGCTTTTCTGTGTTGGAGCCAGTGAAGATGGCAATAACATCTGTATTAAACACTACCCTGATGACCTCTGTCTCTGACATGGGTAAGTATAAAATTACATTGCACTTGTGTGTGGGTATGCATGTGTGTGTGTATGTGTGTGTGTGTGTGCGTGCGTGTGTGCTTGTGTGTATGTGTGCAGGCAAACAAGCAAACAAACAAATAATCAAATAACACACACACACACAACAAGCAAACACACCCTAACAAGCAAACTCACAAACAAACAAGCAAACGAACGAACTAACGAACCAACCAACCAAAGAACCAACCACAACCATCCTACCACAACCATCCAACCAACCAACCAACAGACAAACCTGCAACAGCCCAAACTAACTACAGTCAGAGACCGGATCTATGATGGGTGCGCAACTTCGGCAGCGCATAACTATTTAGGCCCTCTGCGAGGACATAGTAATGTCGAGGCATAAAATGCTAAACACTCCCGCGATCTACGAAGCGGGCACAAGGCCGTACTTTACTATGTAGTGCACATAGGCTCTGTAGCCTTTTTGCTAGCAGTAATTTCCTCTGTTGATATGGCGACGGAAAAGTGACATCGTTCTACTAAGTAATGGGGGTGGGGGGGGGGGGGGGAGAGTAGATCATAATCCTTCTCCAAGTAAAAGACCATTTTAAATTGCTGACGTCGTCTCTGTTGTCTACAGTGATGTCAAAAAACAAAGAAGCGCTCTGCAGATTAATGCGGAGAAGTAGGCAGCCTTCAGGGTCGCAAAAAGAACAAGATACAGAGGTGCGAAAAATGGCGATGCCAAAAACAGGAAGCACCATATTTCCAGAAGCCCAAGACTGGAAGAGGGCCATCAGATTGGAATGCATGGTATCACGGTACCATCTTGAGTCACATTAGAGCTGAGTCTGCTGCTTTCAAAGGTGTTAAAACTCAAGGTGAGCATTTTTGTAGGTCTACAGTATTTGTTTGCTTTTTGACACGTGTGCTATGGGCTATTATAGGCTATGAAGCCTGTTACGCCTTTCTTAGTATAAAAGAAGTACACTGAGTCTAATTACGTGCAGTTTACATACAATTTCACGAAAATGCTATTATTTCAGTGTGTGAAAGTAATTGAATCCTTTGAACGACTTGTCCGAAACGATTTGCTACATTGTTTTGATTTCCGGCTTCGTGCGGAAACGAGGCTGCGGCGTGTGCAAGGTTGTCTAAGTCTCCCCATGAGGAGACATAAAATTATGCACTGCTATTGGGTGCGCAAGGGGGGTGGGGGGTAGGGGCGTAAGTTCTAAGCACTTTTCACAGATCGCAGACTCGTTCAGCTGTGGAAGACTTAAAAGTTATGCAGTGCGTAAGGCGCTAAGTACGGCTTGCGTACCCTTCATAGATCCGGCCGCAGGGGTGTTCAGAGAATGTAATCCCCTCACCCCATTTTACTGTGATAGTGGAGTGTAAATGATGATAAATAGATAAAACAATATAATAGCAGTTTACATTGTCAGCTGTCGTTGTAAACTGTTTATAAACATACGAGTATGTTTTGTTTATATCAATATTGTGCTATCAATAAGAGATAGGGGAAAAAAACTGGATCCTGTTAACAGTTGATTGAGGTGCTGTTAGCAGTTGATTGAGGTGCTGTTAACAGTCGATTGATGTGCTGTTAGCAGTTCATTGATGTGATGTTGATGGTTGATTGATGTGCTGATAACACTCAATTGATGTGCTGTTAACAGTTGATTGATGTGCTCTTAACCATCGATTGGTGAGCTGTTTACAGTCGATTGCCATGATGTTAACAGTCGATTGTGAGCTGTTAACAGTCAATGGATGCACTGTTAACAGTTGATTGATGCGCTGGTAACAGTCAATTGATGTGCTGTTCACAGTTCATCGATGTGCTGTTAACAGTGGATTGATGTGCTGTTAACAGTCGACTGAGGTGCTGTTAACAGTTGGCTGATGTGCTGTTAACAGTTGGCTGATCACAGTTGATTGATCTGCTGTTGACAGTCAGGTGATGCCCTGTTAACAGTCATCTGATGCGCTGTTAACAGTCGAATGATGTGATGTTAACAGTTGGCTGATGTGCTGTTAACAGTTGACTGATGTGCTGCTAACAGTTGACTGAGGTGCTGTTAACAGTCGGCTGAGGTGCTGTTAACAGTTGATTGATTGTGCCTGGTTTTTGTCCTGAAGGGACAGCAAAGCGATTTCGATTTGAATTTTTTGTTTTGTTTTTGTTGTTGTAAATAACTGAATTGAAATGACTTGTTTCAGATTCAACAGAAGACTCGGATTTTTTCATGGTGGCAGCAATACTGTTTGCAGTTTTGTGTCTTGTGGGAGGCGTGTGTTCAACCCTGTACCTGCTGAGAAAGTACCACAACTCCACCAGACTCTGCAGTAACAGCAACAGCAACAGCAACAGCAGTGACAGCACAGGCGTCTCCAGGCTGACGTCAACGTTTCGCCGTCTGCCAGCCGTGGTTCTGGGCAGTTCTCCGCACAGACACAAGGCGTCGGATCACAAGGCCCAGCTGCTGGCGGGGGAGAAGAAGGCCGTGGAGAGACCCCCCATCTACAGACCCACGCTTCTGCCACCTGAGCATGTGGTGTGACGAGTCTTAAGTCTTGGAGCAGCCTTGAACAGTAACACCATTCTGGTCTCCTTCCGACGCAGCTTTCAGTGTGACTTGAGGTGTTACGAAACTTGCTTATTTTGTCCCAAGGCTAAATATTACTTTCTTTTTATTTTTAAATAAAAACTGTCATTTCATTCCCTCACCTTATCCACAAGCTTCTTTATTCCCTCATTTCTTATCCACCAATTTCTCACAGGGTGAGGGAATGAAAAGGTTTTTTAAAGTTCCTGCTTCGTTATCGTGGCTGATGATGCAAGAAGCTGGTGGATAGGGTGAGGGAGTGAAAGGGTTAAGATTTTGGCTTTGCTGTCATAACTGGTTACGCTGGAAGTTGTGGGTAGGATGAGGGGAGTAAAAGGGTTAAGTTTTTGGCTTTGCTGTCATGTTATGGCTGATTATGTGGAATGCTATGGGTAAGGTGTGGGGGTGAAAGGGTTAAATTTTTGGCTTTTGCTGTCATGGCAGGGAACCTGTTGGGTGGTTCTGAGAGAGTCAAAGAGTTAATGACGCAATTTTGTGTGTGTCTGTGTTGTGTGTGCGTGCGTATGTGTGTGTTGTGTGTGTGTTGTGTGTGTGTGTTGTGTGTGTGTGTGTGTGTGTGTGTGTGTTGTTGTGTGTGTGTTGTGTGTGTGTGTGTGTGTGTGTGTGTGTGTGTGTGTGTGTGTGCACGAGTGACTATTTGTGCGTGCCTCTGTGTGTGTGTGTGTGTGTGTGTGTGTGTGTGTGTGTTGTATGTGTGTTTGTGTGTGTGTGTGTGTTGTATGTGTGTTGTGTGTGTGTGTGTGTGTGTGTGTGTGTGTGTGTGTGTATGTGTGTGTTGTGCACGAGTGAGTATTTGTGCGTGCCTGTGTGTGTGTGTGTGTGTGTGTGTGTGTGTGTCTGTCTGTCTGTCTGTCTGTTGTGTGTGTATGTTGTGCACGAGTGTGTATTTTCGTGTGTGTGTGTGTGTGTGTGTGTGTGTGTGTGTGTGTGTGTGTGTGTGTTTCACTCGTGAGTATTTGTGTGTGTGTGTGGTGTGTGTGTGTGTGTGTGTGTGTGTGTGTGTGTGTGTGTGTGTGTGTGTGTGTTCAATTTTGTATAGTTTTTCTTTTGTTGTACTTTTTGAATATATTTTGTCACATATGTCCGTTGGTCGTGAATTACTGTAAATAAAATTTGATTGAGTAATTGTAAATATTCCGTGTTTTATACAGACGAATGTCATAGAGTGCTATTATTAATGACTTAGATTATGATTCTGTTTTAAATGTGAATACAAGTTTAATCTGCTAATAAAAGATTGATGATTATGAAGGTGATGGAGTGATGCTAATGATAACGCACTCGTGTGCGCGTGTATATGTAGGCCTGAATGGTGTGTGTGTTTGTGTGTTTGTATTGGGTGTGTGTGTGTATGTGTGTGTGTTCGTGTGTGTGTATGTGTGTATGTGAGAGAGAGAGAGAGAGAAAGAGAGAGTTGTGTGTGTGTGTATGTGTGTGTGTGTGTGTGTGTGTGTGTGTTAGGCAATTCACACATTTTTCTTGCCTACATTTTTTGTACAAGTATCACCACCACCTATTTCCAGTGTTATGGCTATGGTCTGTTGTTACTTACGATGAATTTCGTTTATGCTGCGTTAATGTGTTAGTGCTTATACCCAACTATGTTCTTACTGCATAAATGTATTGACATGAAATCTTCCCACACCCTCCCCTCAGTATACAGTAAAACGGGCATTCTCTGACATGGGCAGTTGATGTCATACACATGGAATTATTATCATTTTTGTCACAATCTACCGTGGTACTCGCAGCCATCACACAGAGGGATACAGTGCAAACTTGAAATTGAACTTAAAAACTTTAAAATAAGAAATGAAATGGCTGGCAGTTATACCAATGATTGATTAGTGAGATGTATTCAGTATACAATGCAAACTTGACATTGAACTTAAAAACTTTTTTTTTGAATGAAACGGCTGGCGTTTATACCAATAGCTAATTAGTGAGATGTAGTCAGCGCGGTGGGGTAAGGCCCAGTACCACCTCTAATATGCAAAAATGGACCACCAAAGTGACGCACTGGATCCATCGAAGCCAAAAAAGGAATAGAGGTCGCCAGAGAACCAGATGGCGAGACGATCTAGAAAAGTTGGACAAACAATGGACCAGAACAGCAGTTAACCGGCAACAATGGCGTGTGGTGAGGAAGGCTTATGTCCAACAACAGACCAAAACAAGCTGAAGTGAAATGATGTAAAGTCAGCTTACAATGCAAAATTAAAATTGAACTTAAAAAAAAAAAACTTTTTTAAAATTGAAACGGCTGGCATTTATACCATCGACTAATTAGTGAAATGTAGTCAGCTTGCGTAACATCTTTAGTTTTCTGTGTTCCACCTCATGAAATAAAGTCTGATTATTTCTGACGAGCAACGAATGTGAATGATTTTTGAGAACAGAGCTACAGAAGAACGACTCGTGACAATGATTACAACTGGGGCGTGATATCATCCCCCGTCTCTATGCAAGATACATGATATCCATGTACATTAGAAAAACAAAATCTGTCAATACGTTTGATTTTTAAATGATGTAACCTACCTGTGTATGGTTCTGTTTTACATCCTCATGTTTTTCTTTCAATTGCCAGAGTTTCATTCTGGCTGCAGCGAAAAAAAATGTTATTGGCGATTCCCAGACCTTCATATTGGCTGAAACGATTCTCACAGTGTTATACTGTCTAAAGTTATTCCCACAATTTCATACTGACTAAAGTTATTCCCACGGTTAATTCTGACTGAAGTTATTCCCAGTTTTATACTGACTGAAGTTATTTCCAGTTTTATACTGACTGAACTTATTCCCAGTTTATACGACTGAATTATTCCAGTTTTATACTGACTGAAGTTATTCCCAGTTTTATACCTGACTGAAGTTATTCCAGTTTATACTGACTGAAGTTATTCCAGTTTTATACTGACTGAAGTTATTCCCAGTTTTATACTGACTGAAGTTATTCCGTTTTATACGATGAAGTTATTCCATTTATACTGACTGAAGTTATTCCCAGTTTTATACTGACTGAAGTTATTCCCAGTTTTATACTGACTGAGTTATCAGTTTTATCTGACTGATATTCCCAGTTTTATACTGACTGAAGTTATTCCAGTTTATATACATGACTGAGGTTATTCCCAGTTTTATACTGACTGAAGTGATTCCCACAGTTTCATACTGACTGAACTTGTTCCAACAGCTTCATTCAGACGGAGGTGATTCCCAGAGTGTTCATATTTTGAACGATGCTATTGTTTGTTGATTATTCTATACGGCAAATTTATATATATATCCTTCTACGCAAAACATATGAATGGATGTCAGGAATGTTGGAATGTCCAAATTTACGTCGTAATTGCAATTACGTTTTGCTGTTGTTGTCATGTTGTTTTAAAAAAATATATTGTGTTTGAATATGTACCTCATTAAAAGGTCACTAAAAAGAATTTGAAACAAAAACAAAAACAAACAAAAATAAAGGTTATTGGCATTCCCCAGTTTATATTAATTGAAACTTCGTGTTAATGGACATCGTGAAGAACGAAAATGGATTTTTACACGTGATGGAAACATCGTATATATTTTTTATTTTTTTAGCTTTTTGCAAAACGATAAGTTTGATGATTATGCTATATTCTCTCCTTGCGCATTGTTAAAGGTGTTATTACGAAATGGTTAATCCCTATAAGCAAACCATCTTCATGAAATTTCATTCTTGATTTTGATTTTTGATTTTTTGATTACTTGTGTGTGTGTGTGTGTGTGTGTGTGTGTGTGTGTGTGTGTGTGTGTGTGTGTGTGTTGTGTGTGTGTGTGTGTGTGTGTGTGTGTGGTGTGTGTGTGTTTTAGTCATTAGTTTGTGTTGTGTCTACTGATACAGAAATTCTTATTTCACCTTTCAGGTTTTCTTTTTCTGTGATGTTTAGATAATGATGTTGATGATGATGATGATGATGATGATGATGATGATGATGATGGTGATGGAGAGGAGGAGGGATATCAATAACATTTTTATCATCATCGTGAGCGTCATCACCATCATCTATCATCCACGTCAACATTCTTCATCATCTACTTTCTTTCTTTCTTTCTTTCTTTCTTTTTTTTCCCTCATGAAACCATGGAAAGCGTGTTGCCATCGCACAGGGCCACTCTCTTTTTTGTATGCGTTTGTTGTTTGTTTTTCTTTGGAACGTAACCAGAGACAAACGTGTCATTGTTGTAGGATCTTTAACCTGCTCAATGTGCGTACTGCGCACAGAAACTCTGTTTATCGTCTTGTCCAAATGACTGGTCGAGTGGATTCAGACTCCATTTCGAGTTGTGTTGTCAACGAATATTTTTCTTTTCTTATTTTCTTTTTGTTGTTATGTGCTTTTTGGTTGTTCATTCAATGATCTTGCTGAACTTTTTTTTTTTCGTTCTTTGTTGTTATTTTTTACTTTGTTCAATCAGTGATCTAATGTTATGTATATTTTTGTTAGCTTCTTTGTTGATTTGTTTAACTTTGTTTATTCAGCGATCTAACTAATGTCATGAACATTTTTGTTAGCTACTTTGTTGATTTTTTACTTTGTTCATTCAGTGATCTAGTTAACCCTACCCTCATTTTCATGTGTTTTTCTTTTTTATTCAGTGATCTCGCTAATCTTACAGACATTTTAATGCGCTTTTCTTTGTTCATTCACTGATCTAGCTAACCCTACAAATATTGTTGTGCTTTTCTTTGTTGATTAGTGATCTAGTTAACCCCACCAACATGTTAATGTGTTTTTCTTTGTTTATTCAGTGATCTAGCTAGTCTTACAAACTTTTCAATGTGCTTTTCTTTGTCCATTCAGTGATTTTGCTAATCAGATCAACATTTTAATGTGTTTTTCTTTGTTCGTTCAGTGAGCTAGCTAATTCCACAAACATTTTTGTTAGCTTCTTTGTTGTTGTTTATTTTTACTTTGTTCAGTCAGTAATCTGGCTAATCTTACAAACAGCTTTTTTCTTTGTTCATTCAGTGATGTTACTAATCTCATGAAATTTTTTGTCAGTTTGTTGTTGTTGTTGTTGTTTTTACTTTGTTCATCCAATGATCTAGCTAATCCCACCAACGTTTTTCTGCGTGCTTTTTCTTTGTTCCTTCAGTGATCTAACTAATGTCATGAACATTTTTGTTAGCGTCTTTTTTTTCTTTGTTCATTCAGTGATCTAGTTAATCTTACGAACTTTTTAATGTGCTTTTCTTTGTTCGTTCAGTGATCTAGCTAATCTTACAAACAGTTTAATGTGCTTTTTCTTTGCTCATTCAGTGATCTAGCTAACCCCACCATCATTTTATTGTGTTTTTCTTTGTTTAATCAATGGTCTAGCCAATCCCACAAACATTTTATGTGCTTTTTCTTTGTTCCCTTAGTGATGTACGTGATCCCACCAACATTTTAATGTGCTTTACTTTGTTTATTCAATGAGCTAGTAATCCCACCAACATTTTAATGTTTTCTTTGTTTACATGTACTCAATGAGCTAGCTAATCCTACAAGCATTTTTGTTAGCTTCTTTGTTGTGTGTGTTCTTCTTTGTTCGTTCAGTGATGTGGGTAATCTCATAAACAGTTTTATTTGTTTGTTTTTGACTTTGTCCATTCAGTGATCTAGTTAATCTTATGAACATTTTCGTGTCCTTTTCTTTGTTCATTCAGTGATGTATCCAAAAATCCCAACAACATTTGCATGTGCTCTTTCTTTGTTCATTCAGTGATGAAGGTAATCTCACAAATAGTTTTGTTAGTTTGTTTGTTTTTGACTTTGTTCATGCAGTAATCTAGCTAACCTTACGAACAGGTGCTCCTTTGTTTATTTCTTAATTAATTCAATGATCTTGCCAATTTTGGTTTGTTTCCTTCTTTGTTTTTGTCCATTCGGTGATCTTAGGTAATCTCATGAACAGTTTTGTTTGCTTCTTTGTTTGTTTGTTTTATTTGTTTGTTTGTATTTTTTGTTTGTTTGTTTTGTTCATTCAGTGATGTTGCTAATCTCACGAAGTTCTGTATACCTCTTTTTTTTAAATTTGTTTTTGTTTTTTGTTTATTCAGTGATTTAAAACCAACCAACTAACCAACCAACTAATCAACCAACCAACCAACCAACCAACCAACCAAACAACCAACCAACCAACCAACCCACCCACCAACCAACCAACCCACCAACCAACCAACCAACCAACTAACCCACCCACCCACCCACCCACCAACCAACCAACCAACCAACCAACCAACCAACCAACAAATTAGAAAAAAATGAAACTGTATGTAAGAAGCTGTGAGATGGCTGTCAATGTAGATAATGCCCCTTAATGCTGAGGCTGTCAAAGTTTATATATATATATATTTTTTTTTTTTTTTTTTTTTTTTTGTATAATTTTTTTTAAGCGTTTTGGGTTTTTTTCGGATGTATGTATCTATGTTCTTTTGTCCTCACTGCACAGAGGGAATGTTGCTGCACAGTCTGCATATTTTTGTTGTCTCCAGTAGGTGTGCATGCTAGGTGGGCTTTTTTGTTTGTTTGTTTGTTTGTTTTTCACGATTTCCACAGTCTACCAGGACACGTGACATGACGTACAGGATCTTTAACGCGCACAACTGATATTCTGGTGCATGTTACTCACGAAGGGGATTTAGCCACTAACAGATCTGCGTATATATTGACCTGGGAGATCAGAGGGGGAGGGGAGGGGGAGGGGAGGACACTCCCACCCTTTACTCACTAGACAGAGTACTAGTTGTCTAGAGGGATGGGACCCCACGATGTTCCGAATGGATATCCGACACTTTCCCGCTTGGCCAGTGCGTTCGACGATGTGGTGGTGTACATGTAGAAGACATGTGTTGGTAGTTCAGGGTAGTAGTAGTTGTATTTTTCTGGGTACCATTTTTTTTTACTTATTGTTCAAAATGGTCCCTTTTGATAACGGCCAACTACTTGTTCCATGGCTCAGATAGGCTTTGACGTATTCGTTTATTATCATTATTTATTGTTGTTGATATTATTATTATTATTATTATTATTATTATTATTATTATTATTATTATTATTATTATTATTATTGTTA
>JAPXFY010000023.1:4205114-4212614 GCA_030674185.1 Monoplex corrugatus
ACGTCTGTGACAAACATGTTTTAGCAAGATTCCTTTAGCTGTAGAAGAATGGATCTGTACCAAATCTATAGGAAATATGTGCACTTTTGAGAAGTTTAGAGTGCATAAATGTGGAATTAAACATAAGGGATACCATGTAATTTGGTGAACAACAGCATCACCATTACAGATTAATGTCAACATAGTCGCGTAGTTTGATACCTTTAGAAATATCTTGAGTGAGACTCCCAAACGTTGAAGTATTGGACGACTTTGGTACAGTACTATGGTCGCAACTTCATGATTGCTGAAATAACTTATGTATCGTCGTCGTTCTGAGATCCATGAACCAAATGTATTAATATTTGATGTGTATAGATCTTCAAGATCATTCATAAGGAAGATTAGGAAAAGATAGGCAACATTTATAGGCCATTTTATTAGGAGGGTGGGGGGGGGGGATTGGAGCACATGGTCACGACGGGAAAGCTGGAGGGGAAGAGAGCACCAGGTAGACCCAGGGAGAAGATACTAGACGGACTTGCAGAGTGGCTGAGGACAAAGAGAGTGGAAGAGATGCTTGAGGCAACAAGAGATAGAGACAGATGGAAGTCCATGATCCCCAACGCCATGCGGCAAGGCACCTGATGATGATGATGATGATGATGATGATGATGATGATGATGATGATGATGATGATGATGATGATGATGATGATGATGCTTGTTCTTCAAAGGTAGAGGAATATTATTACAATGGCTCAACAGTGGTTTGTGTGTGTGTTTTTGTAGTTGTTGTTTTGTTATGTTTTGAAGAGGACTTACTTGCAGTAAATTATAGCTGAGTATGTTCAGTGGAACGTCGGTTTAGTGGACTGAGAAATATTTCGTCATCTGATATGCTTCAAACACATTTAATTTAGTTTCGGCAGCTTGTTGTTATTATTGTTGTTTTGAAAGCTTTCAAATTGCTTGTCCTCTCCCATTGCACATGTAAGAGTTGTCTTTTCTTTGTCTGCTTACCTGTTTGTCAGCCTGTCTGTCTGTCTGTCTGTCTGTCTGTCTATGAACCCCACAGCATCCTGCAGAAAAAATGTTCCGCCTGTCTACTTTCAGATATGTTCCTTCATATATATATGTTCATTCTGCTGCAGATATATCATCATCACGTGCCCTGCCGCGTGGCGTTGGCGATCATGGCCCTCTATACGAATCTATCTTTTGTCGCTGCAAATACATCTCCCATCCTTTCTGTTTTAATCCATTCCGCAAAACCGTCCAATATTTTCTCCCTGGGTCTACCTGGTGCTCTTTTCCCCTCCAGCTTTCCTGTTGTGACTAGATGCTCTAATTTATCTTGCCTCATAAAAATGTTGTTTGTCTTTTCCTAATATTCTTCATTAATGCTTTTGTGTGTGTGTGTGTGTGTGTGTGTGTGTGTGTGTGTGTGTGTGTGTGTGTGTGTGTGCGTGCGTGCGTGCGTGTGTGTGTGTGTGTGTGTGTGTGTGTGTGTGTGTGTGTGTGCGTGTGTGTGTGTTTGCCTCTTTCAAAACTGTCTGGTTTGTTTTCTTTGCTGTCCATGGAATTCTTAACATTTTTCTTAGAAACCACTTTCTGCTGCCTCAATCTTGTTCTGACTTTGCGTGTTGATTGTCCACGCTTCACATCCCGTACAACAGTATCAGTTCTATGTAACACTCAAAAACTGTCTTCCTGATGTCAATTGATAGGCCTTTGTTGGTAAGAACGCTTTTTCATCTTCTTGAATGCTATTTAGGCTTGGCCGATTCTGCTGGCTATATCTGATGTGCATCTGCCCTCTGGTGAGATGACCGTTCCCAGATTTGTAAACTTATCAACATGTCTCAAGGTTGTGCTATTTGCTCTTATTTATGTGGAATCATGGAGATGGGAAATAGAACTAGAAAGGCAATTCCACGGTAGACGTATCGACAGGGTTTTAAGGTTTTGAATATTCATAATCACTGAGTGGTGTGCATCACAGTCATCACGGTACCGTCGTGATTTCGTGTGTGTCAAATTCCATGTGAAACTTTATCTTCAACATTTCTTGAATCTAATCTTCTATTATTTTTCCTAAAGAAGGTTATTTCATTACTATCGACCCGAGAAAGGCGTGTTTTTATTGTGTGCGTATGTCTATCTGTCTGTCTACATGTATGTATTACAAGCGTGTGTGTGTGGTGTGTTTGTGTTTGTGTTTGTGTGTGTGTGTGTGTGTGTGTGTGTTCGTGTGTGTGTGTGTGTGTGTGTGTGTGTGATGTGTGTTGTGTGTGTGTGTGTGTGTGTGTGTGTGTGTGTGTGTGTGTGTGTGTGTGTTGTGTGTGTGTTTGTGGTGAGTGTGTGTGTGTGTGTGTGAGCGTGTATATATGTATGAATGTATGTATGTATGTATGTATTATGTATGTATATGTATATATGTATGTATGTAAGTATATACGTACGTTTTTGTGTGTATGTGTCTGTACGCAGGCATGAGTGGATCTCTCTCTCTCTCTCTCTCCCCCTCTCTCTCTCTCTCTCTGTGTGTGTGTGTGTGTGTGTGTGTGTGTGTGTGTGTGTGTGTGTGTGTGTGTGTGTGTGTTGTGTGTGTGTGTGTGTGTGTGTGTGCACGTGTGTTTAAGAGTGTGCTTGTGTGTATCATGCGTGTGTTGGTAAAAGACTGAATCTGTAAAATAAACCTGCTTGTCAGAAGCTGATCAATGCACTCGAGTACAATATACACACTTATCATACCCTACGTCTGCCTGACAGGATTGTACTCTGCATCTATTGACCTAACATATCCTGTTGACAAACAGGCACGAGAGATACAGACACCTGCGGTTCTGGTCAGAAGATTTTGAGCAACACCCTCAATGATGGATCCGTGAAATAGATGACACTCGACTCTGAGATCCCAGTCCTCCAAATGAACCCATATCACGCTCAGCTTTGAGTAGGGACAGGTTATTGCCGGGGAAAAAAAACTCACAATGGTTTTTTTTGAAGAGGCTGACGGGGATTCGAACCCATAGTCTTCTAGTCTGTAGACGGTTGCACTAACCACTACACCATAGCAACTGGTGCATGGTTTAAGTTTTATTCATTTTGCTGTTGTCTGGTTGTGCTGGCTTAACACTCTGTCTAACATGTCTGGAGTTATTTGGAACACGCTTTCAATTCAAGACAGACATAGTTTTTTTCACTACATGGTTTTGTCTGCTGGAGGGAAAGGGAACACCAAGTAGACCCAGGGAGAAAATATTGGACGGACCTGCAGGGTGGCTGAAGACAGAGGGTGGAAGATTTACTTGCAGCGACAGGGGATAGATTCGTGTGAAGGGCTATGATCGCCAACGTCATGCGGCAAAGCACTAGATGATGATGGCATTGTCTGTTTACGTGTATGATATGTAATAATTTACCAAATATTTTTAGCTTAAAGAAAAAAACTGAAATTGAAGAGTACCACGCAAAAATCAAACATAACTGTGTCGAATTTCAGGCAGACTGGTTGCTATATTCTGCAATGACTTATTTTTCCTTTGCAAATAAATCCATTTTGACTTGCCTTTTTGTGTTATGTATTATAAGTTTTTTTTTCACCTTTTTTTTATTCATTTTTTTAACAGTGAATACACATCAACAAACAATGAAGTAACAAACAAACAAAAAGTTCAATTCATACATTTAAGAGGAACATTTTAATTACTTGCTATGATGATGTAAACCTTTTCTTTGTCGAGTATTTCTTACTCTGACAATTACATCAGTTATGTTGTTGGCGTAACCCTCTGTCTCCCGCACCCTATCCACCAACAGCAAAAACTTAACCCTTTGACTACTTCACTCTATCCATCAGCTTCCTGCAGGAAGCTGGTGGATAGGGTGAGGGAATCAAACGGTTATTTTTGCTTTGCTAGCATGGATGGCAATGCAGGATGCTATTAGACAGAGCCCAGGAGTCAAAGGGTTAAGGTTAAATTATGTCTATCATGACCAGTTGAGCTGTATCCCCAACCCCCCGTTCAGTTGTTTCTTGTTTGTTTTTTGTTTTTTTCACCCTCTTTTACATTATGTGATTGTTATCTAATATTAAAAAAATGTTAGCTGTTATGTTGTGAATGACACTCTACATTGTAAAAGGGGAAAAAACGAAAAGAAATTTAAGAAAAAGAATACATGTCTGTCTCCTGATGTCACATCAATTTCAGTGTTATTTTCCATCTTTCTGAGCAAGCTGTGTGCGGGCATGTGGATATATGCATGTATTTATTGTTATTGGTTATTTTCATCTCTTACCTGTTTATTTATCTACATACTCCTTCATTTTGCAATCATCTATTTACCTACTTACTTACTTTTTATTCACTTACTCACTCACTCACTTACTTGCTTACTTGCCTGCTTACTTACTTGTTTGCTTACCTACTTACTTACTTACAAACTTACTTACTCACTTACTTACCTATCTATGATTAAGAAAATATTGGCTTCATCTAGTTGATAGATGGCTGAGCATTTGGGCATTGACTAGGGGGTGGGGTGGGGTCTGTCATGTAAGACGAGTTTATACAGAATATCTAGTGTGTTGTGATTCAGACCTTTAAGGATTTATTTATTAACTACATATACATGTTCCTTTTTAGAAGGTAATACACACACACACACACACACACACACACACACACACACACACACACACACACACACACACACACATCCACACACACACATACACATGTCATTTACATATAACCAACATTATTCCAGTGGTAGGCTAATAAAACACCAGTATAAAATATATACTAGGTAAAACATAGTCTAGGTAGGGCCTCAAGACCTGGCCAGCTCATGGGTTTATGTGCAGGCTTAAGGCATGTGCCACGGTCACCATTCACGTGGCACCTGTGTCTTTAGTGCTTATGGAATTCGTTCCCAACGCAAACTGAGCAAGCAGACAACGACTTCAGACGTGTATATCTGTACTAAAGGATATATCACCGACAAGAACAACAGCCACAAAGCGGACGAACGTCTGCCGCGGTTACTGCCATCTGATGAGTGATGAGACCTACTCTGCATACCAAGACACGGCACTCGCAACAGAGGAAGACAGAAAACTAGATAAAGAGACCTACCTAGATGGAGTTAACAAGAACTGGAGAGGAAACAAGCTGGAACGAAGTGAATGGAAGCAGCTGCGGAAGGCTTACATCCAACAACGGACTTTCGATGGCTGAAAGATAGACAGATAGAGACATACTCGATCAACACTAGGTTCTTCGCCTATCATCCGCATTCCGTTTATGAATGAATGCGTTTATGAACGAATGCAAGCTCGCACGTTCACAGATCAGGAAAGCACGTAAACACGCACAGACACACATACAAACAGTCAGAGTACGTTTCTGCTATGCTTCACTGACTCACTCACACATATACACACATACACACACGTACGCACACACACACACACGCACACGCACGTGTGCGCACACGCACACCCACACAAGCATACCCACACCCGCATACTCACACAGATACACACACGTATGTATGTATGTATGTATGTATGTATGTATGTATGTATGTATGTATGTATGTATGTATGTACATGTATGTATGTGTGTATGTACCTGTCTATGTATGTGTGTATGTATGTATGTATGTATGTATGTATGTATGCATGTATGTACCTGTCTATTATGTGTGTATGTATGTATGTATGGGTGTATGTATGGGTGTATCTATCTATTATCTATCTATCTATCTATCTATCTATCTATCTATCTATCTATCTATCTATCCATCTATCTATCTATCTATCTATCTATCTATCTGATTTATCTACTATGTATGTATGTATGCATGTATGTATGTATGTATGTATGTGTACATGTATGCATGTATGTATGTATGTATGTATGTATGTATGTATGTATGCATGTATGCATGCATGTATGTATGTATGTATGTATGTATGTATGCATGTATGCATGTATGTATGTATTTATGTATGTAGTATGTATGTATCTCTCTGTCTCTCTTTCTCTCTCTCTCTCTCTCTCTCTCTCTCTCTATATATATATATATATATATATATATATATATATATATATATATACATATATATATATATCTATGTATATAGATGTACATATTTATATATAATATATATATATAGAGAGAGAGAGAGAGATGTGTGTGTGTGTATGTGTGTGCACGTGTGTATGTGTGTGTATGTGATTGTGTGTGTGTAATGTGTGTGTGTGTGTATGTGTGTGTCTGTGTCTGTCTGTTTGTACGTGTGTGTGTGTGTGTATGTGTGTATGCGTGTGTCCAGTATTTGGACGAGTGTGTATTCATTCATCAGTTATTTGTTAACAGTTCTCTTCACAAATAGATAAGCTCAATAATAAGCACGGTTTAAACGAGCTCGGTCGACAGTAACATAACATACCAACATGACATGACACTCCTTTTTTCTTAGGGCTTATTGAAAAAATAAACATCATCTTTATAAGGCAGAGAGGGAGGGAGAGAGAGAGAGGGAGAGAGAGAGAGAGAGTCAGAGAGAGAGAGAGACAGACAGACAGACAGAGAGTGGAGAGAGACAGAGAAAGACAGAGAGACAGACAGAGACAGAGGGAGGGAGGGAGAAAGAGAGAGGCACAGAGAAAGAGAGAGACAGAGAGAAGAGAGAGAGAGAGAGGAGAGAAAAGAGATAGGAGAGAGAGAGAGAGGCTCAGAGAAAGAGAGTAGCCGAGAGAGAGGGCGAGAGAGAGGAGAGAGAGGGAAGAGAGAGGGGAGGAGAGGAGAGAGAGAGAGAAAGATCAGACAGCAGAGAAGAACGAGGCGAGAGAAGGGAGAGAGAGAAAGAGAGAGATTAGGAAAGGGAGGAGAGAGAGAGAGAAGAGAGAAAGAGGACAAGAGAGGGAGAGAGAGAGAAGAGGAAAGAGAGAGAGAGAGAGAGAGAGAAAGGAAAGAGAGAGAGAGAGAGAACAGACAGAGAGAAACAGAGAAGAATGAGACAGGTGGAGGAGGGACAGAGAGACAGAGAGCCACAGAGAAAGAGAGAAAGAGAGAGAGAAAGAGAGAGAGAAAGAGAGAGAGGAGAGAGACAGAAACAGAGACACAGTGAGAGACAGAGAGACAGAGGGAGTGAGGGAGAAAGAGAGAGGCACAGCGAAAGAGAGAGACAGAGACAGAGAAAGAGAGAGAGAGAGAGAGATAGGGAGAAAGAGAGAGAAAGAAAATTGAGAAAGAAAGAGGCAGAAAGAGAAAGAAAGAGAGAGAGAGAGTAAGAGAGAGAAGGAGACAGAGAAACAGAGAGAGACAGAGTGAAACAGATAGAAAGATAGAGAGAGACAGAGGGAGGGAGGGAGGGGGGGGGAAGAGGCACGGAGAAAGAGAGAGTCTGAGAGAGAGAGAGAGGGAGAGAAAGAAGGAGGGCGAGAGAGGGAGAGAGACAGGGAGAGAGAGAGAGAGAGAGAAATAGAAAGAGAGAGAGAGAAGG
>JAPXFY010000023.1:4217614-4223206 GCA_030674185.1 Monoplex corrugatus
TAAAAAAAAAAAAAAAGAAAAAAGAAGTGAAAAACCACTTGCTTGAACGTGTTTTAAACTGTGTTTGTTATTCAATCTAGCAGGTTATGTTTAAAGAAATCTTTGGCTTATTTGTTTCTAACTTTAACGCATTAAAAGCATGGGAAACTACCGTATACTTGTCAGTTATATTTTAAAGACAGAAATCTCTCTCTTCCCTCTCTTTCTCCTCCTTCTCTCTCTCTCTCTCTCTCTCTCATTTCTCTTTCTCTGGCTATCAGTTCTCTCTCTCTCTCTATCAGTTCTCTCTCTCTCTCTCTATCAGTTCTCTCTCTCTCTCTCTCAGTTCTCTCTTTCTCTCTCTATCAGTTCTCTCTCTCTTTCCCCTCTCTCTCCCCTCTCTCCCCTCTCTCTCTTTCTCTCTCTCTTCTTCTTCTTCTTCTTGCTGTTCTTTTTCTTCTGCTTCATTCTTTTCTTTTTCTCCTCCTCTTCATTATTATTATTATTATTATTATTATTATTATTATTATTATTATCATTATTATAACATTATCATTATCATTATTATTATAATTACTATCATCGTAATGTTGTTGTCGTTGTTGTTTTAGTACTAGTGCATATTATTCAGTTTATGGTTAGGAGGAGGAGGAGGACGAGAGAGAGAGAGAGGGGGGGGGGGAACTGAGAGCGACAGAGAGAGAAATGAAAGAGAGAGAGAGAGAGAGTGGGGGAGAGGGATATCTGTTCGATGATATTAGTATGCGTAGGCATGAATGAATCTGCGTATGCAATTGCATTCATGCTGTTTAATGTGTATATTGACAAGACAGTTTCCTGTTTTATTTTGTTAAACTGGTTTGCTCTGTTTTTTCTGATTTGCTATAGTTCTCTATGATTTGCTATAGTTCTCTATGATTTGCTCTGTTTCTCTATGGTTTGCTCTGTTTTTTCTGATTTGCTATAGTTCTCTATGGTTTGCTATAGTTCTCTATGATTTGCTCTGTTTCTCTATGGTTTGCTCTGTTTTTTCTGATTTGCTATAGTTCTCTATGGTTTGCTATAGTTCTCTATGATTTGCTCTGTTTCTCTATGGTTTGCTCTGTTTTTTCTGATTTGCTATAGTTCTCTATGGTTTGCTCTGTTTTTTTCTATGATTTCTTAGTCTCTATTTTGCTATAGTTCTCTATGATTTGCTATAGTTCTCTATGATTTGCTATAGTTCTCTATGATTTGCTATAGTTCTCTATGATTTGCTATAGTTTCTGATTCTGTTCTATGAATTTGACTATAGTTCTCTATGATTTGCTATAGTTCTCTATGATTTGCTATAGTTCTCTATGATTTACTATAGTTCTCTATGATTTGCTATAGTTCTCTATGATTTCTATAGTTCTCTATGATTCTATAGTTCTATATGTTGTTCTCTATGATTTGCTATAGTTTTTCTATGATTTACTATAGTTCTCTATGATTTGCTATAGTTCTTATGATTTGCTATAGTTCTCTATGATTTGCTAAATTTCTTTATCTAGCGTTTGGTTTAGCTATGTGGGCATGCTGAATGTTTTGGCCCCTCAGTTTCCCAAGTGGACACAGGATCTGATATCTCGAGTTCAATCCCAGACCGCAAAGCTGAAGACAGGCCTGTCTGCTGTCCCTCTTCATGATTCCATCATTCTGTTGGAGTCAGCTTAGTGGTTCATGGGTCCCTTATCCATCTCCTCATTTCAAGATCTTGGCAGAGCATAGAATTTTACGCAAGCTTAGGGAGTCTTGCCGGATAATTGTCAGTACATTTGGAAGGAGCGCATATGGAATTGTTCGAGTGCAGTTATGCCCTCTGGAATAAACTCTGAACTTTGAAATTTCCCGGATTTTTCTCTTATGTAACCTTCTTTCTACTGATCAACTTTGATGATATTAATATTGTGCGTTCATGATTTACTAAGTTGTTTACTTTATTGTTTACGTTCACAGTTTATGATGGTGAAAATGAGAAAGTTTGCATGTTCTGTCTCTGTCTCTCTTTCTTTCTCCTCTCCACTCCCTCATCTCTCTCTCTGTCCCCCCCCCCTTCTATCTCTCTCTCTCTCTCTCTCTCTCTCTCTCTCTCTCTCTCTCTCTCCCTATCCCTTCTCGCTTTCTCTTTCCTACTAAGTTCATTGGACAGATTTTGTCCATTTATGATTGACTCATTTATGGTTGACTCGCTTGTCTACTATCTTGTTTATCTTAACATTGTATGATAAAGTAGTAGAAAATGGACGTGGATGAATTAAGGATATAACACAAGAAATCAAATTGATTACATCCTGATTGATAAGAGATTTAGACATTCTTTACTCATAGCGAAAATATTACCAGGCGCAGACTGCAACAGTAACCACAATCTTATAATGGGAAAATTCAGGTTGAAACAAAAGATAAGAAAAACCAAAAATAACATCAAACTTAATCCTGGACTTTTAAAGATGGGGGAATCAACTCGTGTAAAATTTGGCGACCGTGTTCAAAATCAAATCAGTGCTCTGGAGGACGTTGGTGACAGTGAAAACCAATGGATCAATTTGAAAAAAAAAACTCGGTAAAGAAAGCTTGTGAAGAAATCCCTAGAGTTGGAAAAAAGCAAAGAAGAACTGGATGACAAAAGAAATTTTAGGCTTGATAGATGAACGAAGGAAGGCAAAAGGAAAAGATGAAAAATACAAAATGATAGAGAATTCTGAAATATTTGCAATGAAGCTGATGAAGGTTGACTAGAAACAAAGTGAAAAGAAATAAATGAAGACATAAAACAGACCTTAAGTTTATGTACAGAAACCCTGCAGAAATTGCCAACATGCACATCAAATGATTGCTTAAAATTAAAAGAGTATTATTGCGGAAAAAGATGAAATATTAGATGGATCCGAGATACACTGAAGACCTTTCTGGTGATGACAGAAAGGAGGAACACATCATGAGAAAGAACATTGAAGGACCACCAGTAATGAAAAATGGAGTTAGAAAAATGTTGAAAAAAAATAAAACAGGGAAAAACCACAGGACGACAATGTTACTATAGCATGATTGAGGCTCTAGACGAATTTGGTATTAAAAAAGCAACAGTCCTCTTAAATGAAATTTACGACCCGAGAAAAATCCCTAAAGGTATATCAAAGTCCTCTTAAATGACATTTATGACACCAGAAATATCCCTAAAGATATGTTAAAGTTAATTATCATTGCACTGCCAAAGAAAGCAAGGGCTTTAGAATGCAAACTCCATCATAGAATCAGGTTGATGATCAACATGACAAAGATTCTACTAGGAATAATAATGATGATGATATGGAACAGAACCAAAACAGAAATAGCAAAAGAACAATAGGAATTTGTTGATGGGAAAGGAAACTATTGATGACATATACAGTTTAAGAACTCTCATCGAAAGATCAGTTGAGCTGAATGAGGACATGCATTTAGTTTTCTTGATTATACTAAAGCTTTTGATCATGTACGACACAAATATTTTAACAACTAATTGGAATAGCTCAGTATTGATGGAAAATATTTAAAGATGATAAGGAATACGTATTGAAAAAACCCCAGCAGCAATGAGAGTAGAAAATGATATAATCCCTTTTCAAAATTTCAAAAGAGGGGTTAGTCAGGGATGCGTTCTGTCACCAGATTTGTTTTCATTTGACAGCGAAACCATCAGGAGAAAACTAGGAGAACGCCCTCCGATAAAGACATAAGGAAAAAATTACATGCTATCTTTGTAATTCAGATGACACCTTCTAATCGCAGAATATGGAAAAAGATCTAGAAAATCTTGTGAATACAATATAAATCAAAAACAGAAATAAGTCACAACAGGAAAGCTACAGGGAAAAAGAACACCAGGTAGATCCGAGAAGAACCTATTTAACGGTTTTGTAAAATGGATGAGGACAGAAAGGGTAGGAGATGTACTTGTTGCGATAGAAGAAATATTCGTATGGAGGGCAATGATCACCAACGCTATGCGCCATGGCACATGATGATGATGATGATGGTTAAAGAAAAGCTTTCATTGTCTCTATTTTTCTCTCCCCTTCTCTCTCCCACCCACTCTCTCTCTCTCCCTCCCTCCCCCTCTCTCTCTTTCTCACCTCACTCTATATTTTGAAACACACACGTTTATTCCTCCACTCTCTCTCACACAAGAAAATGAACACAGACACACACAGACACAAACACACACACAACACACACACACACATACACACACAGACAAGACACACACAGACACACACACAACACACACACAAACATATATATACACACACACAGACACAGAAACACAAACACACACACACACACACACACACACTAATATACACACATACACACATACTCACACACACAGACAAACACACATACAGACAGACACACACATACACACACAGACTCACACGCACAGACACACACACACCACATACAAACACAGACACAACACACACAAACACACACACACACACAGGCACACGCACAGATACACACACACAGACACACACATACACCACACAACACACACACATACACACAAACACATACACAAATAAACACACACACAAACACACATACACAAACAAACAAACACACACACACACACACACACACACACACACACACACACACACACACACACACACACCACACACACTCGCACACATGTGTGTCTGTTACTTTGCTACATACATCTCGCCTTCGTTCTCTCTCAAACGACAATAAATGCTGTCACTGTGACCTTTTTTTTATTGATTATTTTCTTGTGTGTTATGTCTTTATCATTACTTTATTGATGATTCTTTGTAGTTCTAAGCAGACATATAAATTGGCAACGGCAAGTTCAACAATGGCTTTTGGCTCATAATTTCTGCCGTTGGACAATGATGATGTATCGTTATTATTTTAATTGTTCTGTGTCGTATGTACATCTGCCCCCCACCCCCAGTGGGGATGCTGGGGGCTCTTTCTCTTTCAGAATAAATAGTATCCCCACCTTCTGGAAATTCTGTTTTAGAAATTTCCTCTTTTCTATCACTCTCTTTGTTTCTGCCTTGTTCCTTAGCTTTCTGTCATTTCTTCCTATCATTTTTCTGCCTTGCTGGTCCATTCACCTGTATATGTTCGATAAAGTCACATAATTTTTCTTAGGGTTGATAATTAGGTACATACAGTAAGTGCATTTTTTTGGCTTAGGAAGGTGAAATATGCAGAAGCAATTTTAGATAATTTATGCCTGTTTGTATATGTGTTTTAGTACCCTTAGGTAGACTTAAATTTGTATTGAGGTGTTTTTTATTTTTTTTATTTTTTTTTTATAATCCTATGTGCGAGATATTAGACGGAGTGGTCTACGCCAGGGGCATGTATTTAGATTATGTGCGCGAATGCATTGATGCATGTACTTAATTTTCTTTTCCTTTTTTCCCCTGTTGAAGTTTCGTATGTTTTGAAGCGATTGTAGCCCTGATGTGGCTCCAGGCAATCCACTGGGCTGTAAAACGACGATAACGATAAGAACAATATACATTCCCAGTCCATGAATCAGCATTGCCGTGTTTTTATTCAGCGCTCGTG
>JAPXFY010000023.1:4223306-4230806 GCA_030674185.1 Monoplex corrugatus
TGATTTGCTATAGTTCTCTATGATTTACTATAGTTCTCTATGATTTACTATAGTTCTCTATGATTTGCTATAGTTCTCTAAGATTTGCTATAGTTCTCTATGATTTACTATAGTTCTCTATGATTTACTATAGTTCTCTATGATTTGCTATAGTTCTCTATGGTTTGCTATAGTTCTCTATGATTTACTATAGTTCTCTATGATTTGCTATAGTTCTCTATGATTTGCTATAGTTCTCTATGATTTGCTAAATTTCTTTATCTAGCGTTTGGTTTAGCTATGTGGGCATGGCTGAATGTTTTGGCCCCTCAGTTTCCCAAGTGGACACAGGATCTGATATCTCGAGTTCAATCCCAGACCGCAAAGCTGAAGACAGGCCTGTCTGCTGTCCCTCTTCATGATTCCATCATTCTGTTGGAGTCAGCTTAGTGGTTCATGGGTCCCTTATCCATCTCCTCATTTCAAGATCTTGGCAGAGCATAGAATTTTACGCAAGCTTAGGGAGTCTTGCCGGATAATTGTCAGTACATTTGGAAGGAGCGCATATGGAATTGTTCGAGTGCAGTTATGCCCTCTGGAATAAACTCTGAACTTTGAAATTTCCCGGATTTTTCTCTTATGTAACCTTCTTTCTATTGATCAACTTTGATGATATTAATATTGTGCGTTCATGATTTACTAAGTTGTTTACTTTCTTGTTTACGTTCACAGTTTATGATGGTGAAAATGAGAAAGTTTGCATGTTCTGTCTCTGTCCCTCTTTCTTTCTCCTCTCCGCTCCCTCATCTCTCTCTCTGTCCCCCCCCTTCTAGCTCTTTCTCTCTCTCTCTCTCTCTCTCTCTCTCTCTCTCTCTCTCTCTCTCTCTCTCTCTCTCTCTCTCTCTCTCTCCCGCGGGCCTCTGTAGCTCAGTTGGTTTGAGCGTCGGATTCACATGCTAATGGTTGTGGGTTCGAATCCCGGGGTGCGCTACATTAAATCTGGCCTTCTCACTGTCCCATCTTAGCATCATTGTTGTTCTGGTGGTGTCAGTATAGGATTAGATAAGTCCCCCATTGCCCCCATTTTCCTGGATGGTTATCCCCGTCGGCCATATCACCTGAGGTGGGTGCTGACGTAAAACTGAATCAAATCAAAATCAAATCAATCTCTCTCTCTCCCTATCCCTTCTCGCTTTCTCTTTCCTACTAAGTTCATTGGACAGATTTTGTCCATTTATGAGTGACTCATTTATGATTGACTCGCTTGTCTACCGTCTTGTTTATCTTAACATTGTATGATAAAGTAGTAGAAAATGGACGTGGATGAATTAAGGACATAACACAAGAAATCAAATTGATTACATCCTGATTGATAAGAGATTTAGACATTCTTTACTCATAGCGAAAATATTACCAGGCGCAGACTGCAACAGTAACCACAATCTTATAATGGGAAAATTCAGGTTGAAACAAAAGATAAGAAAAACCAAAAATAACATCAAACTTAATCCTGGACTTTTAAAGACGGGGGAATCAACTCGTGTAAAATTTAGCGACCGTGTTCAAAATCAAATCAGTGCTCTGGAGGACGTTGGTGACAGTGAAAACCAATGGATCAATTTGAAAAAAAAAACTCGGTAAAGAAAGCTTGTGAAGAAATCCCTAGAGCTGGAAAAAAGCAAAGAAGAACTGGATGACAAAAGAAATTTTAGGCTTGATAGATGAACGAAGGAAGGCAAAAGGAAAAGATGAAAAATACAAAATGATAGAGAATTCTGAAATATTTGCAATGAAGCTGATGAAGGTTGACTAGAAACAAAGTGAAAAGAAATAAATGAAGACATAAAACAGACCTTAAGTTTATGTACAGAAACCCTGCAGAAATTGCCAACATGCACATCAAATGATTGCTTAAAATTAAAAGAGTATTATTGCGGAAAAAGATGAAATATTAGATGGATCCGAGATACACTGAAGACCTTTCTGGTGATGACAGAAAGGAGGAACACATCATGAGAAAGAACATTGAAGGACCACCAGTAATGAAAAATGGAGTTAGAAAAATGTTGAAAAAAAATAAAACAGGGAAAAACCACAGGACGACAATGTTACTATAGCATGATTGAGGCTCTAGACGAATTTGGTATTAAAAAAGCAAGAGTCCTCTTAAATGAAATTTACGACCCGAGAAAAATCCCTAAAGGTATATCAAAGTCCTCTTAAATGACATTTATGACACCAGAAATATCCCTAAAGATATGTTAAAGTTAATTATCATTGCACTGCCAAAGAAAGCAAGGGCTTTAGAATGCAAACTCCATCATAGAATCAGGTTGATGATCAACATGACAAAGATTCTACTAGGAATAATAATGATGATGATATGGAACAGAACCAAAACAGAAATAGCAAAAGAACAATAGGAATTTGTTGATGGGAAAGGAAACTATTGATGACATATACAATTTAAGAACTCTCATCGAAAGATCAGTTGAGCTGAATGAGGACATGCATTTAGTTTTCTTGATTATACTAAAGCTTTTGATCATGTACGACACAAATATTTTAACAACTAATTGGAATAGCTCAGTATTGATGGAAAATATTTAAAGATGATAAGGAATACGTATTGAAAAAACCCCAGCAGCAATGAGAGTAGAAAATGATATAATCCCTTTTCAAAATTTCAAAAGAGGGGTTAGTCAGGGATGCGTTCTGTCACCAGATTTGTTTTCATTTGACAGCGAAACCATCAGGAGAAACCTAGGAGAACGCCCTCCGATAAAGACATAAGGAAAAAATTACATGCTATCTTTGTAATTCAGATGACACCTTCTAATCGCAGAATATGGAAAAAGATCTAGAAAATCTTGTGAATACAATATAAATCAAAAACAGAAATAAGTCACAACAGGAAAGCTACAGGGAAAAAGAACACCAGGTAGATCCGAGAAGAACCTATTTAACGGTTTTGTAAAATGGATGAGGACAGAAAGGGTAGGAGATGTACTTGTTGCGATAGAAGAAATATTCGTATGGAGGGCAATGATCACCAACGCTATGCGCCATGGCACATGATGATGATGATGATGGTTAAAGAAAAGCTTTCATTGTCTCTATTTTTCTCTCCCCTTCTCTCTCCCACCCACTCTCTCTCTCTCCCTCCCTCCCCCTCTCTCTCTTTTTCACCTCACTCTATATTTTGAAACACACACGTTTATTCCTCCACTCTCTCTCACACAAGAAAATGAACACAGACACACACAGACACAAACACAGACACACACACATACACACACAGACAAGACACACACAGACACACACACAACACACACACAAACATATATATACACACACACAGACACAGAAACACAAACACACACACACACACTAATATACACACATACACACATACTCACACACACAGACAAACACACATACAGACAGACACACAGACACACACATACACACACAGACTCACACGCACAGACACACACACACACACACACAAACACAGACACACACACACACACACAAAACACAGACACACACACACACACACACACACACACACACACACAGGCACACGCACAGATACACACACACAGACACACACATACACACACAAGCACACACATACACACACAAACACACACATACACACAAACACATACACAAATAAACACACACACAAACACACATACACAAACAAACACACACACACACACACACACACACACACACACACACACACACACACACACACACACACACACACACACACACACACTCGCACACATGTGTGTCTGTTACTTTGCTACATACATCTCGCCTTCGTTCTCTCTCAAACGACAATAAATGCTGTCACTCTGACCTTTTTTTTTATTGATTATTTTCTTGTGTGTTATGTCTTTATCATTACTTTATTGATGATTCTTTGTAGTTCTAAGCAGACATATAAATTGGCAACGGCAAGTTCAACAATGGCTTTTGGCTCATAATTTCTGCCGTTGGACAATGATGATGTATCGTTATTATTTTAATTGTCTCTGTTCGTATGTACATCTGCCCCCCACCCCCAGTGGGGATGCTGGGGGCTCTTTCTCTTTCAGAATAAATAGTATCCCCACCTTCTGGAAATTCTGTTTTAGAAATTTCCTCTTTTCTATCACTCTCTTTGTTTCTGCCTTGTTCCTTAGCTTTCTGTCATTTCTTCCTATCATTTTTCTGCCTTGCTGGTCCATTCACCTGTATATGTTCGATAAAGTCACATAATTTTTCTTAGGGTTGATAATTAGGTACATACAGTAAGTGCATTTTTTTTGGCTTAGGAAGGTGAAATATGCAGAAGCAATTTTAGATAATTTATGCCTGTTTGTATATGTGTTTTAGTACCCTTAGGTAGACTTAAATTTGTATTGAGGTGTTTTTTATTTTTTTTTATTTTTTTTTTATAAGTCCTATGTGCGAGATATTAGACGGAGTGGTCTACGCCAGGGGCATGTATTTAGATTATGTGCGCGAATGCATTGATGCATGTACTTAATTTTCTTTTCCTTGTTTTCCACATGTTGAAGTTTCGTATGTTTTGAAGCGATTGTAGCCCTGATGTGGCTCCAGGCAATCCACTGGGCTGTAAACGACGATAACGATAGAACAATATACATTCCCAGTCCATGAATCAGCATTGCCGTGTTTTTATTCAGCGCTCGTGTTCACAAAGACATATATATTTATTTCGTTTGTAGTGTGATGTGCACGCCTGTACTTGTGCATATATTTATTTCGTTTGTAGTGTGATGTACACGCCTGTACTTGTGCATATATTTATTTCGTTTGTAGTGTGATGTACACGCCTGTACTTGTGCATATATTTATTTCGTTTGTAGTGTGATGTACACGCCTGTACTTGTGCATATATTTATTTCGTTTTTAGTGTGATGTACACGCCTGTACTTGTGCATATATTTATTTCGTTTGTAGTGTGATGTACACGCCTGTACTTGTGCATATATTTATTTCGTTTGTAGTGTGATGTACACGCCTGTACTTGTGCATACCTTTGTGTCCGACATTTTGCACATGCAACAATGCAGTCGACATTGAAAACCACTTTTGTTCTCCTACCCCCACCCCTCACACTGAGGACGGAGAGGGTGGGAGATGTACATGTATTTGCAGCGACAAGGGATAGATTCGTATGGAGGGTCATCATCGCCAACGCAATACGGCAGGGCACATAACGATGAGTCGGTCGTACTGTCAGCAATATAAACCAGGATGTAACATAATGAATGATCTAGACCCTGTTTAAAATGTTTTGTTTGTTTCATTATTGTTGCTCGTTGTTGTGATTGTTGCTGTTGTTTTCGCTCAGTGATATTTGCCGTCGACATGCGTAAAACAGGGTCAGCAAAGGTCTGACAGACTGGGCAAAGTCGTTCAAATACTTGAATCAAAGTCAACATGTAAACAATGTATGGTATAAGAGTGCTCAAAGATTCTACCGAGAAGAAAAATAAATCTTTTTGTTTTAAAAAAATGCGGAGGGCGTGGGGAGGGGCAATTGATAAATTTTAAAAAATCTTCCTTTCAGAGCTAAACGAAACACGTTTTTCTGTCTCGAAAAGAAATCACATGTAATTATGTACAGATACCAAAAAAATCAAAATTCAAGAAGCACGTTGGAAGCAACAGTTCAAACCTTTTTACAGGGTCTTTGTACTTAAGCATATTTTCTCTGTGCTCAACTCGCTTTTCTCTTTTTTTTTTTTTTTTTTTTTTCTTTTTCTCTTTTTTGTTTTTTTGTTTTTGTTTGTTTGTTTCGTTTTGTACACCACCTTAATGGCTATAGAAGCTTGCAATAGTTTTTGCAATGCGATGATGATGATGATGACAATGAGATCGATATTCATGATGCTATAGAGTTCCATGTTGGATTCAGACTCCATGACAAGGCTGTTGCTCTAAGTTTACTATCATAATTTATCCTGGCCTCAACCAGGCCGGAAAAATATAGACACCTGCAGGGCTGGTCAGACGGTTTGAGCAACACTCTCAATTATGCATCCGTGACTTTACAGGATCTTTAGTGTACATATTCTGCATGCGTGGATACATGAAGGAAATTCAGGCACTGGCAGGTTCGCATGTCCCACACGAACGTAAGATAACCCTTCGTTGGCAAGCGTTTGGAAGAGTAAGTCCGGTTTTCAAGAGTGACAAAATTCCTATTGTCCTGAAACGAAAAGTCTACGACCAATCCATTCTGCCAACAGTCACCTACGGTGAAGAAACGTGGAATCTTTCCCTTGTCGCTGCAAGTAAATCTCCTACCCTCTCCTTCCTCAGCCACCTTGCATGTCCGTCCGATTTTTCTCCCTGGGTCTATCTGGTGTTGTCTTTCTCTCCAGCTTTTCCTATTGTAACTAGGTGCTTTAATTTATCTTTCCTCATAAAATGTCATAACAAAACAAAACAAAAACTGGCTTTGAAACTATGCAGCCATCACACTACAAAATCATGCTCGGTATCACCTGGAAAGATCGTACAACGGCTCATTGGATCAGAGAAAGAATAAAATGACGAGACTTTCAGGAAACCATCATTAAACTGAAATGGAACTGGACAGGAAATCTCACCCGCAGAATGGACAATCGTTGACAACAAAAAACCACGTTCTGAATACCAAGAGACGGCACTCGCAATAGAGGAAGACAGAAAACTAGATGGAGAGACGACCTAGATGGATTTGACAAGAACTGGAGAGGAAAAGCGCTGGACCACAGCAAACGGAAGCAGCTGGGGAAGGCCTACGTCTAACAACGGACTTTCGATGGCTGAAAGATAGATACCTGTTACCTGTCGGCGACATCATTCTTGATGGTAGCCGCTGATGCATGCCCCGTCAGCTGTCTCCATCCCCTTCTGTCTACAGTCCTTCTGTAGATTTCACCTTTCGGCAACTTCGTTCACCTGGCTATGTTCTCTACATAGGAAGTCGGCGGTCTTCCTTGTCGTCTCTTGTCCTACATTTTGCCCTGGGCTACAGTCTTCATTACATGACAGCTTTCATGTCTCATAGCATGTCCAAAGTATTTCATTTTCATTTTCCTAACCAGGCTTAAAAGTTCAGGTTGTTTGTTCAATTCTTCCAGAATGCTTTGGTTTGCTCGTCTTTCAGTCCAGATAGATAGATTCCCCAAAACTCAATAAGATTCACCGTGCATTGCACATAATCAGACTTTATAGTGGAATACGGCTGACCACATTCCACCATGTTGTTGCACAATTTAATAGTAGTTTAGCAGGCATGAATACCGGTGTGTTTTCATGTTTTCTTAAGTCAGCCACAGACATGACTTCACAGGATCTTTAGTGAACATATCTTCATGATTGTATACATGAGGAGGGTTTAGACACTGTCACGTCTGCACACCTGTTGACATGAAAGATGATGGGGAAAATCTCCACCTTTTACACATCAAGCAGTTATACCTAGGCGGACCAAACCAAGGACAC
>JAPXFY010000023.1:4235806-4273306 GCA_030674185.1 Monoplex corrugatus
TGCGTGTATGTGTGTGTGTGTGCGTGCATGTGTTTGTGTGTGTGTGTATGTATGTTTGTGTGCGTATGTGTGCGCGTTGTGTGTTTGTGTGCGTGCGTGTTGGTGCGTGTGCGTGTGCGTGTGACCGCGCACGTGCGTGTGTGCGTGTGTGTGCACGTGTGCATGTGCGGGTGTGTGTGAGCGTGCGTATGTCTGTGTGTATGTGTGTTAGTGCGTAAGTATGCGCGTTTATGTGTGTGCTGTGTGTATGCCTGCCTATCAGACGACTGATTGTACACATTTTCTCGCAGGGCAGTCTGGTCACGTTGTGCCTACCCAACTCACCAGAACGACTGGTGTGCGAATTTGGCGTGCTGTACGCAGGAGCGGTCTGCGTCAACGGCCTCTACTCCATGGCCGACGGTTCGGACCTCTTCCACTGCCTCCGTAGGTCTCGGTCCGCCACCATTCTGCTAGATCCTGACGTCACCCAGAGTCCTTGGCAGCATCTCCAGGAGCTCGCGCCCCGCGCTCATGACGGGTGCGTGACGTCAGAGGAGCTGCCTCATCTGAAGCGTGTGCAGTTGGTGCAACGCCGAGACGGTGGTGAAGAAGACTTCTTGCGAGTTGTAGAGCGCTGGTCAGGCTGGGTGATGGAGGTGGACGTCCACAGAGGTGACAATTGCTACGTGTTCACCACCTCCGGGACGACGGGTCTTCCTAAGCTGCTCATGCACACCCACGACCATTTCGTCAGTCTGGCAGAAAAACTGACGACGACGACGACGACGACGGGTAGTGGTGGCGGAGGCGGCACTTTGCAACAGTCAGCAGCATCCCCGCCGTCCGGGCGGCGGACCATGAGATATCAAGACTCGCCCATGGGGGTCAGCAGCGGGAACGTGTTTATCTCTTTGGTGCTGGGCGAAACCCGGGTCCTGTGTGACGTCATGGCTGGCCTGCCTGCTGACCGCTGCGCGTTCATCGCGCGTTGCATTGGGGAAGAGAACTGCAACAAGGCCTGTCTCGGTCCTGCCTATGTTCTCACTCTCGTCGGTCGCATGAAAAGGGAAAATATGGCCGCGTCCGATTCTGAGAAAGGAGGAACTGTCTTGTCGTCTGAATCTGAGAAACTAGGAATTGTCTTGTCGTCTGAATCTGAGAAACCAGGAACTGTCTTGTCGTCTGAATCTGAGAAACCAGGAACTGTCTTGTCTGAATCTGAGAAACCAGGAACTGTCTTGTTGGCTGAATCTGAGAAACCAGGAACTGTCTTGTTGTCTGAATCTGAGAAACCAGGAACTGTCTTGTTGTCTGAATCTGAGAAACCAGGAACTGCCATCTCTGAATCTGAGAAACCAGGAACTGTCTTGTTGTCTGAATCTGAGAAAGCTGGAACTGTCCTCTTTGAATCTGAGAAACGAGGGACTGTCTTGTTGGAATATGAGAAACCAGCGACTGTTTTGTCTGAATCTGAGAAACCAGGAACTGTCTCGTCTGAATCTGAGAAACGAGGGACTGTCATGTCTGAATCTGAGAGACAAGGGACTATTTTGTCCGAATCCAAGAAACCAGAAATTGTCTCGTCTGAATCTGAGAAACCAGAAACTGTCTCGTCTGAATCTGAGAAACGCGGAACTGTCTTGCCTCAATCTGAAAAACCAGGAAATGGCTTGCCTGAATTCGAGAAACCAGGAAATGTATTGTGCGACTCGAAGAAACAAGAAACTGTATTGTCTGAATCCGAGAATCAAGAAACTATCTTGTCTGAATATGAGAAACCAGGAACTGTTTTGTCTGAATCTGAGAAACGAGGAACTGTCTTGTATGAACCGGAGAAACTAGACACCGTCTTGAGTACATCTGCTTTTAACAACAGCAACAACAACAACAACAACAACAACAACAACAACAACAACAACATTAACAGAACGATAGGCACCTGTTGGAACCAGCCCTTACACTGGAACGGTCGGCTGGACGAAATCAGCATTGGAGGCCAGCCAGTGACCCGCGCAGTGGTGGACTCCGCTTTGACTCTGGCTCGCACTGTTCTGGTCTATTACGGCTCCTCAGAGCTGGGGCTTATTTCGGCTGGCTTGGTGACGGAGACAGACAGCTACGAGGATTATAACGTGGGGCATCTTGTAGCAGGCGCGCAAGCAAAGATTGTGGATGAATGGACAGAGATGCCTCTCGCTGTCGGTCAGGTGTGTGGGATGGGTGGGTGTGTGTGTGTGTGTGGAGAGGGTGAATGTGTGTGTGTGTGGAGGGGGGGGTGAATGCGTGTGTGTTTGTGTTGTGTGTGGGGGGGGGTGAATGCGTGTGTGTGTGTGTGTGTGGAGGGGTGAATGTGTGTGTATGTGTGTGCGTGTGTACGTGTGTGGAGGGGGTGGATGGGTATGTGTGCACGAGTGTGTGTATGTGCGAGAGAGAGAGAGAGAGAGAGAGAGAGATAGAGAGAGAGAGATAGAAACAGAGAGAGTGTGTGTGTGTTTGTGGAGGGAGGGGGTGAATGTGTGTGTGTGTGTGTGTGGAGGGGGTGAATGGGTGTGCGTGTACGTGTGTGTATGTGTGTGTGTGTGTGTGTGTGTGGAGGAGGTGGATGGGTATGTGTGCGTGTGTGTGATAATGTGTGTGTGTATGTGTGTGTGTGTGTGGAGGGGGTGAATGTGTGTGTGTGTGTGTGTGTGTGTGTGTGTGTGGAGGGGGTGAATGGGTGTGCGTGTACGTGTGTTTATGTATGTGTGTGTGTGTGTGTGTGTGTGTGTGGAGGGGGTGGATGTGTGTGTGTGCATGTGTGTGTGTGATAATGTGTGTGTGTGTGTGTGTGTGTGTGTGTCTGAGTGTGTGTGTGTTTGGCGTGTGCTTGTGTGATGTGTGTGTGCGCGCGGGGGGTGGGGTGGGGTGGGGTGTTTGTGTGGCTTGTGTGTGTGATGTGTGTGTATGTGTGTATGTGTGTGCGTGCATACGTAGGTATGTATGTACGTATGAACTATGTATGTACAGTGGGAGCGCACTTGCGTGTGTATGTTTGTGTGCGTGTGTGCGTGTGTGTGTGTGTGTGTGTGTGTGTTTATGCATGAATGTGTGTGTGTGAATGTGTGTGTGTGCGTTTATGTATATGTGTGTGTCTGTATGTGTGGAGGGGGTGTGATTTTGTGTGTGTGTGTGTGAATGTATGTGCGTTCGTGTGTGTGTGTGTGTGAGTGTGTGTGTGTGTGAATGTGTGTGTGTGTGAATGTGTGTGTGTATGTTTGTGTGTGTGTGTTTGTGTGTGTGGAAAGTGTGTGTTGAGTGTGTGTGTGGAAAGTGTGTGTGTGTGTGGAAAGTTTGTGTGTGTGTGTGAGTGTGTGTGTGTGTGTGTGTGTGTGTGTGTGTGTGTGTTGTGTGTGTGTGCGTGCGCTATGTGTGCGTATGTTGTACGTGTGAGTGTGTTGTGAATGTGCGTATGTGAGCGTGTGTGTGTGTGTGTGTGTGTGTGAATGTGTGTTGGTGTATGTCTTTGAATGCGTGCATGCTTGCAGGACCAAGCACATAGTTCTACACGTGGGTCTGTGTGTGATCAGGGTATGGAAGAAACTGACAACGTTATTCAGCAATATGTCTCTTTCATAACAAAAAACCAAAAACAAACAAATAAACAAACAAACAAACAAAAAACAGGAAACACATAATCATGTTGCACTTGACTGATTTCATTTTGTTTTCAACAGGACAAAACAAAAACGAAAACAAAAACAAACAAATAACAACAACAACAACAACAACAAAACAGGAAACACATAATCAAGTTACACTTGACTGATTTCATTTGATTTTGACAGGACAAAACAAAAACGAAAACAAAAACAAACAAACAAACAACAACAACAAAAACAACAACCAAGAAACACATATTCATGTTACACTTGACTGATTTCATTTTGTTTTCGACAGGACAAGGAAAAGAAATTAGAAAAGCAACAGGAAACACATAATCAAGTTACATTTGACTGATTTCATTTTGGTTTCAAAGAAAAAAAAAAAGCAAAACAGGAAACACGTAATCAAGTTACACTTGACTGATTTCATTTTGTTTTTTAAAAAAAAGCAAAACAGGAAACACATAATCAAATTACACTTGACTGATTTCATTTTGTTTTAAAAAAAAAGAAGCAAAACAGGAGATAATCAAATTACACCTGTTTGATTTCATTTTGTTTTCGGGAAAAAAACAAAACAGGAAACATGTAATGAAGTTACACTTGACTGATTTCATTTTGTTTTTGAAAAAAAAAGTAAAACAGGAAACATGTAATCAAATTACACTTGACTGATTTCATTTTGTTTTCGGGAAAAAAAAGCAAAACAGGAAACACATAATGATATTACACTTGGCTGATTTCATTTTGTTTTCGAAAAAAAAAGCAAAACAGGAAACACAATCAAACTACACTTGACTGATTTCATTTTGTTTTCGGGAAAAAAACAAAAAAAACAGGAAACAATCAAATTATACTTGACTGATTTCATTTTATTTTCGGGAAAAAAAGCAAAACAGGAAACACAATCAAATTATACTTGACTGATTTCATTTTGTTTTGAAAAAAAAAGCAAAACAGGAAACACATAATCAAATTACGCCTGACTGATTTCATTTTGTTTTCGACAAGACTCATCACACATGGTTTAACCCTTTGAGTCCCGCAGACTGTCCACCAGCAATCCTACATTGTCAGTCATGCTAGTAAAGCAAAAACTTAACCCTTTGACTCCTTCTACCCTATCCACTACCTTCCTGCAAGAAGCTGGTGGAAAGGGTGACAGAGTCAAAGAGTGAAGTTTTTGCATTTGGTGGATAGTGTGTGGGAGTCAAAGGGTTAATCATGTCTTTCATTAACATTTATTAACACCCAGCCAACAAGAACCAAACCCATTAAGCTTTACCTCTTTCGTGATACTTTTCACATGGAATGTTTTACACCTTTTAACCGCGATTTGTTTATTTTTAGGCATGTAGGCAGCAGGAAACAATCTCTCAGCTTATCTTTAACCCTTTGACTCCTCCACCCTTGTGGATAGGGTGAGGAAATCAAAGGGTTAAGTTTTTGAGTTGTTAGTGTGGTTGACATTGCATTATGCTTGTGAACAGAGTGCGGGAGTCAAAGGGTTAAATCATGACACAGCTTGTCCTTACGGTGTGAGACAGCAATCTGAGCTATGGCCAATTGTTCATCTTATCATTGTTAAACTTATGCATGAAGCTTGACACACTAAGCCACGAGAGTTAAATTAAGCACCGAAGCCATGAAGAAGAAGAAATAAAGACGAAGAAGAAAGAAGAAGAGAAAAGAAGAAGAAGAAGAAGAAGAAGAGAGAAAAAGAAGAGAAGAAGAAGAGAGAGAAGAAGAGAAAAAGAAGAAGAAGGGGAAAGAAGAAGAGAAGAAGAAAGGGAAGACGAAGAAGAAGAGAAGAAAAAGAAGTAGAAGAAGGAGAAGAAAAGGAGAAGAAGAGGGAGAGGAGAAGAAGAAGAGAAGAGAGAGAGAAAGAAGGAGGAAGAAAGAAGGAGAGAAGAGAAAGAAAGAGAAAGAAGGAGAGAGCGAGACGACGACGACGAAGAAGAGAAGAGAAGAAGAAAGAAGAAGAGAGGAGAAAGAAGGAAAGAACAAGAGGTAACGAAGAAGAAGAAGAAAAAGGAAAAGAAGAAGAAAAAGAAAAGAAAAAGAAAAAAGAAAAGAAGAAAAGAAAAGAAAAAAGAGAAGAAGAAGAAGAAGAAGAAGAAGAAGAAGAAGAAGAAGATGATAATGAAGATGATGAATGAAGAAGAAGAAGAAGAAGAAGGGGAGGAAGGAGAAGGAGAAGAGAAGAAGGAGAAGGAAGAGGAGGTGGAGGAGAGAGAGGAGGAGGAGAAGGGAAGAAGAGCCATGGTACAATGGTTATTACAGTGGACAAACGACTGGAAGGTTTAAGGATTCGAATTCTATCAGTCTTGTCAAAACCATTGTTTGATTTTTTTGGTCCCAGTCAGAGTTGAGTGTGATATAATAAGCTCACTAGAAAAACTGGGACCACACAGTCTCATCCACTCCATAGATGGATTATTGCGGTTGTTGTTTCTCTCGGGCCTGGTTGACGCCAGGCGTATATTATATAAGCAGGCGTAGAGTACGACCTTGTTAAGCATGCTCAATTCAGAAATAAATTCCTATGCAGCATGACTATCGTCGCTACCGTCGTCATTATCACAGAAAAAATGTTCCAGATTATGTGGGTATCAATCTGGCATAGAAAATGGGACAACAACAACAACAACAAAACAAAAACAAGCAAGAGCAACAAAACAACTCAAACAGCAAGAACACCAAACTTAGATAAGCTGGACAAAAGGTCTTTTCGTGTCACCTATGTATCAATCACCAACAACGAATTAAAGACTAGTATTTCTTAAGTTGTAATTTGTCAGTTTTATTGAATTTCATGGAGGAAGCTATGAATTATGTTGACTTTTCCATCAATTACCGAAATCAGATCATCAAACTTGATATCTAACCTTTTCGCTTCAGCAACATCACAATCTTTGTATCAGTTGAAAATCTGCATCTTGCTTTCCTTCTCATCTCGGTTGTTAATTGATATATGTTATTACTACCTGTCATATAAATTGTTCTGACCTCAGAAGGTTCCTAAACCATGCTGGCAAAGCAAAGTAAAATTACCCTTTGACTCCCTCACCCTATCCACCAACTTCCTGCAGGAAGGTTGTGGATAGGGTGCGGGAGTTAAAGGGTTAATTAAGGGAAGTAAAGAATTTAAAAACTGTTTGAAAGGGAGTTTATAAAGTGGCTGGATCATCTTTTTCTTCTGCCTTGTCAGATAGTAGTCCTGTATGTGGTGGATAGGGGGTAGTCAAGGGGTTGGAGAAGAGTGAGTCAAAGGGTTAACATATTTGATGTATTTCGTGTCATTGTTTATCAGTTACACCACTTTGTGTCAGCCAGATAGGCCTGGTGCTGATCAAGCATCCCACCCCTTTCCTAGAGTACCTGCAGGACTCCAAAGACCCCGGAGGAACGGCAGCAACAACAACAACAGCCGCAGCAGCAGCAGCTTTCACCCGGACGGTTTTTGTCGCACAGGAGACAGAGGGAAGCTGTCCCCAGACAACACTCTCAGCATCTTTGGGCGAACGGGTGATGCGGCCATCATGAGAGGACAGTACGTTTACTATCCCTTCGCCATCGAGTCCCGCATCAGCTCCTGTGCAGGAGTTGCCGACGTCGTGGTAGTGGGGGTCCCAGATCCTCTCTTCGGGCAGGAGTTCTGCGCCTGCCTGGTACTGGACGGCGACGTCATGGTCGAACAGGTGAGGGAGCGCGTGGAGAAAGAGGTTGTGAGGCATGGCGTGGGTTGTTGGCAATGTCTGGCACCACATTACTACCTGCGCTTTGGCGCTCTGCCGCAGCTGTATACCGGACGCCCTGACCGCCGGCTGATCAAAGAAATAGCGGGAAAACGTATTGCTGCTTATGATGGACATTAGGACTGACTCGATTTCACCCCCAATTTTATTGGTTTGGTTTGGTTCAGTTTTTACGTCGACACCCACCTCTGGTGATATGGCCGACGGGTATAACCGACCCAGGGAAGTGGGGGAACGGGGCGGGGAGGGGGGGCTTATCTAATCCTATACTGAACACCAGAACAACGATGGTGTTAAGATGGGACAGTGACAAGGCCAGTATTAATGTAGCACACCCTGGGATTCGAACCACAACCATTAGCATGTGAATCTGACGCTCAAACCAACTGAGCTGCTGGAGCCCACTCCCCAAGTTCATTCAGACTTTATAACTGTCCACAAAAGCCTAGACAGAGAGGCCCACAGGGAGGTGCTGGTGTAAAAGTGTGCAGCGGCCAACATTGAGCCTCTTGACGCCGACAGGTGAGACAGGTGAGACAGGTAAGTTGACTTTAGAAATTGAAATTTCACACACACACACACACACACACACACACACACACACACACACACACACACCACACACACACACACACACACACACACACACACACACACACACACGTAAACACAGAGGCTACAGTGGATTCCATGTTGTTCAGATTGGGAGGTGGACGCTCAGTGTGCCCCAACCAGGCCATGAAAGTGGGTGAACGTCAGACTTCAATCGGAATGTCCTGGGTTCGATCCCACCCAGACACGTCCGCCTGGTGTGTACACTGGAGCTTTCCTGATCTCCCAGTTCAATTATATGTGTAGACTTGCCTGCCATTGTCTACACTTCCTTCGTGTGTATACGCGTGCAGGATATCAAATTTGCACATTAAAGATCCTATAAGTCATGTCAGCAATTGGCTTATGGAAACATGAAAACAGTTGTGCATCACCCTTTCCAGAAAAGGCTACACACAGCACGCCAGGATGATCACATGATTAGCCCTGTCAGTCTGCCCAGCAAAGTCACTCTGAACATCCTATCAAACAAGTTGAAGCAGCAAGCAAAAATTTACTGCTGAAGAACATGCAAGTTTCAGAGCAAGGAGAAGCATCGTTAAACAGATTTTCAACCTCAGAAAACACTGTAAGAAGTACCTTCAACGTCAGGAAATCGAAGACCAGTGCAATATTTTCAACTTTTGAGAGCACGTGATGAAGGTTTCTACAAGTGTATGATCAGATTTGTTAGTTATTATTATTTTTTTTTTTTTGGATTTTGGGTTTTGTTTTGGTACCTATTCATTGACGTTTATGGTTATGATAGTGTGGATTAGCTGTCTTAATCTTTTACTTACCTCCAGCGTAACCAGAATTGTGAGGTCCATCTTCTCCATTATAAAACGAAGCATGATCATGCCACCCGTTTGCACGCCTCTCCCTGGTTTCCTGTTACTGAAAGAAGTTCATACTTTGTTGATTGATTTGGTTCAAAGTTTGCGTCGGCACCTACCTCAGGTGATATGGCCGACGGGGATAACCATCCCAGGGAAGTGACATACACAAACTCTCTGTCTCTCTCTGTCTCTGTCTCTCTCCCTCTCTTCCTCTCTCTCTCTCTCTCTCACACATATTTTCTCTGTCTGTCTGTCTGTCTGTCTCTGTCTGTCTGTCTGTCTGTCTCTCGCTCGCTCCTCTCTCTCTCTCTCTCTCTCTCTCACACACACACACACACACACACACACACACACACACATACACACACACACACACGCGTACATCCCTTCAGAAACAACCTCCCTTTAAATCAAAAACAAAACAACAAGAACAAAAAAGAGAGATTGAAAATTCCTGCAAACAACGAAAAGAGGAAGGGAGACAGATGGAGGAAGGGAGAAAGGTTGGAGGAAGAGGGGGAAGGGGAGTGGAGGGAGGGGGCGGAGGGATGGCTTGTAATCTTTGCTCACACTTTTTCTTGGCAGACATACGCAGATTGACAAACATGGGCAGAAAGTCCATAAAATCTGTTGATTAAAAGTTTCCAACTAGCGTGACCAGCATAATGAATGTCTGTCAGCCTTGTGTACTGGAAATGGAGAAACTGCTGAACCTGATCACGCCTTTCTTTGCTCATCAACAAGCAGAGAAATACTACCGCCCCCCCCCCCCCCCAACTCCCCTACGTGTATTTTGACCCCGGACAATTTTTGTTATGTGATTTTTCCCGCCATGGATGTTCCCGTTCCTGGGCGTCATGGCCTTGAGATGGACCCACGCGCGTGGGTTTGTGTGTTTGCATGTGTGTGTGTGTTGTGTGTGTGTGTGTGTGTGTGTGCGTGCGCGCGTGAGAGAGAGAGAGAGAGAGAGAGAGAGAGACGGACAGACAGACAGAAACATAATGAGGGATAGACAGACAGACAGATAGAGACAGAAAGTGAAGAACGGACAGACAGACAGACAACAAAGAATTCTGGAATGTCTGCATCAAGATGGTTCATACCAGAATGTATATGGTAAAAATGCATTGGTAACGGGAATATATTCACTGATCAGGAATGGAATTTCATGGCGATGGATTTCTTTTGCGGCCCCCCCCCCCCTTTTTTTTTTTTTTACTCCACTCTAATGGCCCCGCAGTCTGTATCAACTGCTTACAATGCTATGAAGATGCATGACGATGGAGATCGTGCTTCCTGCCATGGTATATATTAGCATCAGCCAGGCCTGAGGGATACAGACACCCTGCAGTATTGGTCAGGAGGTTTGAGCGACACCCTCAATGACGCATCCATGAAGTGGATGAGACTCAACTGTTTGGTCCAGTTTTCCCAGAGACTTCACAGCACTCTCGAACTGTGGATGGGAGCTGAATCGGATAAATAAATTGGGGGTGAAATTTCATGGGGGTGGACCTATTGGAGGATGGAATTGTATTTTTTATTCCAACAATAGGCTGATACAATACCAGCGTAAAATATAGACAAGGTAAAACATAGGCCAGGTAGGTCCTCAGGACCTGGCCAGCTCATGGGTTTATGTACAAACTTAAGGCTTGTGCCATGATCACCATACACGTGGTACCTGTGACGTTAGTGCATATGGAATTCGTTCTGAGCGCGGAGACGTTGTCTTGAGAAATTGAAACTGAAACTGAAACTTTGATGGAATGTATTTGGGTTGGAAGGTCAAGGGGATGGGGAGAGTGGGGGATGTGGTTGGGAGGGGGGAGGGGGTTTCCTGATGATGGTATATTTTTGGAACGAAATATATTTGAGACGGAATGTATAGGAGATGGAATATATTGTAGATGAAATGTCCCAGGGCTAAATATCCTGGGGTGTTATACATCAGGCGGTGATAAAGTAGGATTGTAGATGAAATATCACGTGTCTATTTCTCTTGGGAATGGACTATGTCGTAGATGAAATATGCCGGGGCTAAATCTCCTGGGGTAGTATACATCAGGGGGTGGTGAAATAGGATTGTAGATGAAACGCCTCGTGTTTAATTCTCTTGGGGATGGACGGTGTCATAAATAGAATGTCCCAGAGTGAAATCTCCTGGTAGAGTATGTATTTTGGAGATGAAATAGGTTGTAGATGAAATGTCCCGGGGGCTAAATCTACTGGGGATGGAATGTCCGTGCACCGATAAAAGATGTGGACAAAGGTGGAGATAGAGAAGAGTGGGGGGGGGGGGGGGAGAGAAGGACGTTCGGCGATCATTACAAAGAGATGGTGCAGCAAACACACTGAAAGAGGGAAGTAGGAATATGATGACATTAAAGTTATTGACGAACCAGACAAATGTACAAATGTAGACAGATGATATGCTGCACGAAGGCCAGTGCGTGTAAGACATAGTTGCTATCTCCCTCCGTGCTTTTTGGTTCATATAAACATTCGTACTCAAAACCTTTATCGCGCTTTCAGTTTTAAACATTTTTGTTTGGTTTTGGTTTTGTTAGTTTGTTGTTGATGTTGTTGCTTTTTTTTGAGAGAGAGAGAGAGAGAGAAAGAGGAGAGAGAGAGAGAACAGAAAGAACAGAAAAACAGAAAACAACAGACATACAGACAGACAAACAGACCCACAGACAGAAAGGGATATTCTGGAATGTCGCATCAAGATGGTTCATACCAGAAGGTGTATGGTAAGAATGCACTGGGAGTGAAATGTACTCTGGAATGGAATTTCATGGATGATGGATTTCTTTTGTGGTCACTTTTAATTTTACTCCACTTTGATGGCCACACAGTCTGTACCAACTGTTTACAATGACATGACGATCCACGCCGATGTGATGGTCTTTTCAGCTAGAATTTCCAGATGAAATGTTCCGGGCTAAATCTCCTGGGTAGTATAATCAGGGGGTGGTGAAATAGGATTGTAGATGAAACGTCTCATGTCTAAAATTCTCTTGGGAATGGACCATGCCATAGATGGAATGTCCCAGAGTGAAATCTCCTCGGGGGTGGTATGTATTTTGGGGATGAAATAGATTGTAGATGAAATGTCCCGGGGGCTAAATCTCCTTGGATGGAATGTCCGTGCACGGATAAAAGATGTGGACAAAGGTGGAGATAGGGAAGAGATGGGGGGGGGGGGGAGAGTACGTTCGGCGATCATTACAAAGAGGGATGTAAGAACATGATGAGATTAAAGTTATGGACGAACCGGACAAATGTACACATGTAGACAGATCATATGTTGCACGTATGTCAGTATGTTTCAGACAAGTTGCCATCTCTGTCCATGCTTTTTGTGTTCATCTAAACATTTGTATCAAAATCTTCATTGCACTCTCAGTTCCATTCAACTTCTTCTTTTTTTTTTTTTTTTTTTTTTTTTTTTTGGAGAGGAGAGAGAGAGAGGAGAGAGAGAGAGAGGGCTGCACGAACTTTTTATTCATTTAAAGAATTGCAGTGCAAAAGCATGACAGAGACTGAGACAGAGACAGAAAGAGAGATGGACAGACAGACAGACAGACAGACAGACGGACAGAAAGTGAGAAAGAGAGAGAGAGAGAGAGAGAGAGAGAGAGAGAGAGAGAGAGAGAGAGAGAGAGAGAGAGAGAGAAACGTTTGTGTGAGGATTATTCGACATTTTAATTTGACCAGGTTTGCAGACATTTTGAAAGCGGTTTAAACCTGAAAAGGTTTCGAGACCGCTTAGTTTGTTTATTTGTTTGTTTGTTTTTCAAAAGAGAATTAAATGTAAACATGTAGTTTTGCTTTCCTTTGAAAAAGAAGATATTATCATGAATTTTGTCACCTTTCAATATTTAGCATGTAAGAAGGACGAGTTTGAGATTAGTTGGCATTATCCATTTGTCCATGTTTTATTACGTTTCTCCTTCATTTTGTACTGTGTATCATGCTATTGTGCACCGGCTATATTCTTAGAATTTTTTTTAAGGTCATTGCACTAAGGGAGGTTATCTCTGTGCTCACCTGTTTTTTCCATCCCCTTTTCTATGCCAGTTTAATGGCCACAGAAGCTGGAACAGTTTTTATAATGGGATGATGATGATGTCGATGAGGATGATAATCATGATGCTATAGAGTTTCATCCACGATTGAGACCGCGTGACAGGGCTGTACTGTATGCTTACTGTCATAATATATCCTGGCATCAACCAGGCCTGAGAGACACAGACACCTGCGGTGTTGATCAGAAGATTTAAGCAACACTCTCAATGACGCATCCGTGAAGTGGATCTTCTTCTTCTTGGCGTATGCTGCTACACAATCATCTGAGTCTGGGCGATGAATGCAGCCGTCTTTTCCAGCTGCTTTCTGCAGCCATGGAGTTTGGTTGTCAGTGGATGTCTGTCGGCACACGTCCTGTCTTGCCACCTGGTGAAGGGGACATCTTTGGAGTATATGCTCCGTGGTTTGGTCTTCTTGATCGCAGGGACAGGTTGGGGAGGGCCCAGCTTCAGTTTGCGGTACATGTGGCTGTTCAGCCTATTGTGACCAGTGCGCAACCTCACCAGGGCAACTTGCTGCTCTCTAGACAACAGGTGGTAGTCATCCCTGTGTCGTCTCGCATGGAAAGCGCCCTGATGATGCTCCTCTTCTCACTGTAGCTGACGCTGTTGTTAGGTTGTTCTTCTCTGGCTCCCTCCTTAGCAAACATACCAGCTCGCTCATTCCCGGAGACTCCGCAGTGGGCTGGGATCCACTGCAGAACTGCTCTTCTGGTTGTGGCAACCTGGTGCAGAGCTCTAGACAGGAGGGGGAGCGTGTTGTTCTGGCATGCCTGCAGCACGGAGAGGGCATCAGACAAGAAGAAAACTTGTCTGCAGTCACAGAAGTGGATGAGACTCGACTTGTGGTCCCCGCAGTCTTCCCAATGAGCCCATAGCACACCCAGATCTGGGTAGGATCTGGTTAGAGCCGAAAAATCCCACAATGATTTTTGAAGGTACTGATGGGGATTCGAACCCACAACCTTCCAGACAGAATTCCATTTTGATAACCATACACCACAGCGACTGGTACATTCTTAGCATTATCTAGGCCTATGCCTATAGAATCTAACCATTTTTGGATTACATCTCTAATTTGTTTCTTGAATAAAGCAAACGAAAATGTATATTTGCTTTTATATCCATTCGTCTACCTTGATCTATATCTTCGTTTTCTTTGATATTATGATATGATTATAATGCTTTTTTTTATGCTATTGTTGTTTTCATCGCTACTATTCTAATTCAAAAGTATATATCATTTCTACATTTAAAAATACTACATCATTTCTACTATACTCTTATGTTATTATTGTTCTTTTGTTGTTGTTGTTAAAGGTTGACATGTATTTGCTTCTCTTGCGTTTTTGTCTCTCATGTTTTTGTAAAGTGCTTGATTAATTGATAAATCAAAGTCAAAATCTAATCATAATGTAATTCTATAGCTTCTTTGACGTTTTATGCATAATACTTCATCTGTTAACATTACAGTGTTAAAGTTGACATGTATTTCCAACTATTGTTTCTAATACTTCCTTCATTTTCTTTTTGTTTCTTCTTTTTTTCATTCAATTATATTTTACTTGTTTGGGTTTGATCAGTGTATTTCGTTTTTGATGTGCTTATTGTATATTTGGACTAGCATGGACTAGCTGTAAGACAGATCCAGTAGGATATAAGGCTACAAGCTTTGAGTATGAAATAAAACCTTTTGGTATCTTGAAGTTTGAAGTATATTTGTTCGTGTGCGTGTGCGTGTGCTGTGTGTGTGTGTGTGTGTGTGTGTGTGTGTGTGTGTGTGTGTGTGTGTGTGTGTGTGTGTGTGTGTACATGTATGTGTGTGTTCCATGCATGAGTGTTTGTGTGTGTGTGTATGTGTGTGTGTGTGTGTCCATGCATGCGTGTGTGTGTGTGTGTGTGTGTGTTAAGTGATTGGTATCTATCTATCTAGCTAGCTAGCTATCTATCTATCTATCTATCTATCTACCTATCTATCTATCTATCTACTATATCTATATATCTATATGTCTGTCTGTCTATCTATCTATCTGTCTATCTATCTACTATCTATCTATCTATCTGTCTGTCTGTCTGGTTGTCTGTCTGTCTTTTCTGTCTGTCTGTCTATCCATCTATCTATACATCTATGTAATGATAACAATAATAGTAAATATTGTTAACGATTCACATGCAGATTCAAGCTTCTTCATATGAACGCATGCACAGTTATCCCATATCTTTGAAACATGAATTATTATACACATTGATATAGGCATGAAGAACATGTACAAATCTTCGGGACTTGTAGCATATTGCAGGCGAGATAGCAAGCGTACGTTTTAGGCAATAGAATCAAAGAGATGGTCAACGTGACCTTCCCCCTTTAACTGGCTATCAATTATAAATCAAAGATGCCAATGTTCTGAAACCTGTTTAGTGATATGGGATTCAATCGATAAAGGTAGTGGGGGCAGTTTATGTTCATGTTTTGTCTGGTAATTACAGCCATACATTTTTTCATGATTTATTAATATACAATTGTCTCTGAGAGAGCAAGAGAAGAGAGAGAGAGAGAGACTGACAGACACAGAGAGAGACAGAGAGAAACAGACAGGCAGACAAGACAGACAGATATAGAGGGTAGGAGATTAAAACGTAGTGAAAATAAAAACAAAATATGACCGCTGAATCTTTAGGGTAAAACATAAAACGTTGAAAAGTGGCTCGTTTGTTAAAGATCCTTTGGAGTAATATAAGCACAACGTTTCGAGCTCAAACAGCCGCTCTTTGAGCTCGAAACATTGTGCTTAATTACTCCAAAGGATCTTTCACAAACAAGCTACTTTTCAATGCAGTGAAAATAAAGTTAGCAAAGTGCTTGAAGGTTTTGTATTAGTCAACTTTATCAGCACCTTGATGAGCACAGCAAGTCGCTCAAAATAACAAATAAATAAAGTAAGTAAGTAGTAAGTAAGTAAGTAAGTAAGTGTAGTAAGTAAGTAAGTGAGTAAGTAAGTAAGTGAGTAAGTAAGTAAGTGAGTAGTGAGTAAGTGAGTAAGTGAGTAAGTGAGTAAAGTGAGTAAGTAAGTAGTAGTAAAGTGAGTAAAATAAGTAAGCAAATGAATAAACAAATAAATAAATAAGCAAATAAATACATAAAAGGAAGAAACGTTTGAAGGGTATTGCAGCAGTTGACACTATCAAGTCCTTAATGAACGCAACAAGTTGCTGACATGGACGCTCTTTTGCCATTTGAACTTCCACGCTCTGGACCCTTGACAATGAATGAATAAATAATCAATAGCCTTCAGCGATCACCCTTGGGAGATGACTTAGGCCATTGTTCCATGCTTTCGTTCTTGGGTAGATGGACCATGCTCCCCTAAGCATGGTGACACGAGCACACCATTATCAGTAGCCAACACAGAATAATACTAATGTTTATCTGTGACTATCAAACTGATACGTGGGGACCATCAACAACGCACAAACGCACACCTATGTCAACAAGCCTGCGGGGTTCGACCTTGGGGAAATCCGCGTGAATGAGGGACGGTTCCACGTCTGACTTGTTTGCTCTGGCTCAACTGATCTCGGTCGGGTCACTCATTGTCCGTTTTGCCCTTGACCTGGATAGCCTGCATTATTATAGAGTGGGTGATTTGTATGTACAATGATGGACAGTGATAACCAACCATCTCTGATTCTCACAGTCTTCTAGCCATGTGGAGTGGCGGCCTGGTGATGTGAATACGAAGTTTGTCCTGGGTTTGTATCACGATTGGGACTTGAATTTTTCTGTTTTCCACTACCTCCCACCCTCTTCTTTCCATTTGACTGTCAGCGGGAGTTAAACTTAAGGCCTGACTGAAGAAATCATGCCTGATGTTACAGCGTCTTTCGCGCTATCAATCAAAGTCTTCCTTAGTCTGTCTCCTACTGGAAATGCACGTGTTTTTTTTAAACGATCATCGCACTTAGGACGATTTCCATTGTGCCTCCCCCACCCCCACCCCGCCCTTTATTTTGGTCCCATTTTCTATGCCTTTGCTATCGTAAGTAGCAAAAGAATATTAGCGTCGTTCATCTCCCCCTATTCAATGCGTGGTCAAACTGGGTTTTCCCAAACACCTCATTTCATTAACTGCCTCATAACATAAACATCAAACGCCTACAATTAGATGGAACAGACTCACTCACTCACTCAACCTGTACAATCATATAGGATTTGATCAATAAAGGTAGCGGAGGCAGTTTACATTGATGTTTTTGTCCGGTAGTTACAACCATAGTTTTTGTTTTTTTACAGAATTTAGCAATACACCATTGTCTTGAGAGAGAGAAAGAGAGAGAGAGGGAGAGAGAGAGAAAGAGAAGAAGAAGAAGACAGACAGACAGACAAATAGACAGACAGACAGACAGATAGATAGATAGAGAGACAAACAGACAGTCAGAAAGAGAAAGACAAAGAGGCAGGTAGACTAAAACGTAGGTGAAAATAAACTTAGCAAAGTGCTTGAAGGGTTTTGCTGTAGTCAACTTTATCAGTTCCTTAAGGACTGCAGCAAGTCGCTAAAAATAATGAATAAATAAGTAAGTAAGTAAGTAGTAAGTAAGTAAATAAGTAAGTAAGTAAGTAAGTTAAATGAATAAACAAATAAATACATAAATTAATAAATACATAAAAAGAAGAAACGTTTGAAGGGTATTGTAGCACTCGACCCTTTCAAGTCCTTAATGAACGCAACAAGTTGCTGATTTGGACACACTTTTGCCATTTGAACTTCCGCGCGCTGGACCCATGACAAAGAAAGAATAATAATCAATAGTCTCTAGCGACCTCCCTTGGTAAATGCCCTGTGTGATGTTCCATGCTTCCTTCCTTTGCTGCATGGACCATATGCCCCTAAGCATGGTGACACGAGCATGACCATTATCAGTAGCCAACACAGAATAATACTAATGTTTATCTGTGACTATCAAACTGATACGTGGGGACCATCAACAACGCACAAACGCACACCTATGTCAATAAGCCTGCGGGGTTCGACCTTGGGGAAATCCGCGTGAATGAGGGACAGTTCCACGTCTGACTTATTTGCTCTGGCTCAAGTGATCTCGGTCGGGTCACTCATTGTCCTTCTTTGTCCTTCGACCTGGATAGCCTGCATTATTATAGAGTGGGCAATTCATATGTGCAGTGATGGACAGCGATAACCTATCATCTCTGATTCTCATCTGTCCTGCCAGGTGGAGTGGTGGCCTGGTAATATGAATTTGCAGAATGTCCTGGTTTGGAACCTGAATTTTCTTTCTCTTCCTCCTTCCTCCTCTCTTTTCTTTCCATTTGACTGTCAGCAAGAGTTACACTGATAGCATGAAAGTGAAGAAATCACGTCTGACGTCTCAGAATCTCTCTTGCTATCAGTCAGTCTTTCTTAGTCTGTCTCTGACTGGAAATGCACATTCATTTTTTTGTCATCACACTTAGGAAGATTTCCTTTGCACTCACTACCCCCATCCCACCCCCTTTTTTTGTCATGGCCCGCCATATGAATCTTCTAGCCTCTCTGTCCTCATCTACCCTGCAAGCCCATCCAATATTTTCTCCCCAGGTATACCTGGTGTTCTCTTTCCTCCAGCTTTCCTGTTGTGACAAGTTGCTGTAATTTCCCTTTCCTCATAAAATGGCCTATTGATTATGAAAAGACAAGCAACATTTATAGGCCATTTTATGAGGAAATGGGGAATTAGAGCACCTGGCACAACAAGAAGGCTGGAGGGAAGGAGAACACCAGGTAGACCCAGGGAGAAAATATTGAACAGACTTGCAGGGTGGCTGAGGACAGAGAAGGTGGAAGATGTACTTGCAGCAACATGGGATAGAGTCGTGGAGGGCCACGATCGCCAACGCAATGTGGCAGGGCACATAATGATGATGATGATTTGATTCCTTGTCGATAGATATGAATGTAAGACCAGTGTAGTTTCCCCCATTTCTGTGATTTTAATGTTCTGATCATGTTGTATTTAGTCTTGTTGACTAGCTGTTCCCAAACGAATCTTACAGATAGTAATGTGCTCCAGGAGCTTGGTCAGGGTCCAGGTCTAAATACTGGTATGTCAGGGTGGGCATGAAATGGAACTGTTAAGGCCTGGCATCCAATCCAGTGGATATGGTGAGAAGGGCTGGTTCAAAGATTATCATCCCCGCGTGCGCAATGTGCTTGTGTTATTGCAGAGTGAGGCTCTATAAGGCTTCCACTTGTATTCACACACACACATGGGTAGGCCTACAATTATAGTTTGGTCAAGCTGAAACTGACAGTGATATGCCTGCAGCCCTATTGCGGCCCCAGAAAAGTGCCACAGACCTAAACATTTAGTTTTTATATTTGTAGTGCCAGGTGGGACGTGCGCGCCAGACACTAGCCCACCCATCATAGGTTCAAATTTGCCCTGATTTGAAATGTTTCTATCGATTTGCCATGACATTTTCCATTAATGTCACATTATGTTCAATAAAGTACTAGAGGTAATAATAACTACTGTTCTACCGAACGTGAAGTTGTTTTGTTTCTTCTGCATCAAACTACTTGAGAAAACGTTTGAGAGATGTGATGCCCGCTGTTAGTAAAAAGGTTAGAAATGATGCGGACATCTCGGGCACACGGGGCTCTATACAGTCCTGCCGTGGCTTTGAATTAACCAGCTTGGGTTTCCCAGTCACTATGGTGTAGTGGTTAACGCAACGGACTACCGACTGGAACGTTGTGGGTTCGAATCCCCATCAGTCCCTTCAAAAGTCAATGTGGGATTTTTTTGGCTCTAACCGGCTCCTACCCAGACCTGGGCGTGCTATGTGCTCATGGGAAGACTGGGACACACAGTCGAGTCTCATTCACTTCATTGAGAGTGCTACACAGTCGAGTCTCATTCACTTCATTGAGAGTGCTACACAGTCGAGTCTCATTCACTTCATTGAGAGTGCTGCTCAAATCTTCTGACCAGCACCGCAGGTGTCTATATCTTTTGTGCCTGGTTGACGCCAGGATATATTATGATATTAAGCGTAGAGTACAACCCTGTCACACAGTCTCAATTCTAGTAATAACTCTATAGCGTCGGGTTATCATCGTCATCGACTTCATCAACATTACTGCATTGTGAAAAAGAGTGTGCCAGTTTCTGTGGCCATTAAGGTGGCGCAGAAAATGGGACGGAAAAAAGAAAAAGGCGAGCACAAAGGTAACGTTCCCGAGTGCGATGATCCTAAATAATAATAATAATAATTACAATATTTATATAGCGCAAAATCTTGATAAAATCAAATCTAAGCGCTGAAGCAGACACACACGCAGGCACGCACGCTCGCACACACACGCACGCACACATACAGACACACACACACACACACACACACACACACACACACCCACACACACGCATGGCTATAAATGGGGAGAAAGAATAAAAGCAATAAAAGCAAGAATAAAAGCAATGGAAAATTATAGAGAGCATAGCATACAATTATATATTATAACCATGTGATTCCCTCCGAGCGGAGACAGGCTGCAGAGGGGAGGGTTGAGTGAGGTTAGGATTTTATGCAGGAGAGAAAAGGTGAGTTTTGAGAGCGGACTTGAAGGAGACAAAAGTAGGTTGCTGACGGACTGAGAGAGGAAGTTTGTTCCAGGAGAGTGGACCAGAAACAGAGAAGGCTCGTGGACCATAGGTATTGAGCTTAGTGCGTGGAAAGCGAAGAGTCAGAGGATCAGAGGCAGAGCGGAGGGTACGTGAGGGAACATAGATCTCAAGTAGGCTTGACAGGTAATCGGGGGCTGCGTTATTGAGGCTTTTGTAGCACATGGTGTCTAGTTTGTACTGTATGCGCTTTGATACAGGGAGCCAGTGAAGTTGTGCCAGGAGAGGAGATATGTGGTCAGCTTTTTTCTTTTTGAGTACAAGGCGTGCAGCATTGTTTTGAATGCGCTGTAGGATGTGAATGGTGGAGACAGGAAGACCAGACAGGAGTGAATTGCAATAGTCAATGCGAGACATTATGAAGGAGAGAACGAGTTTTGCAGTTGTTTCGACAGAGAGATACTTCCTGATCAGCTTTATACGATGGAGATGATAGTAGCAGGATCTGGCAGTTTGAGAAACAAAGTTGTTCATGGAGAGGGTAGAGTCAATGCAGACACCAAGGTTTTTAGCTGAATCAGAAATTGGGACTGATGTGTTACATAATGGGAGAGAAAGAGGAGGCAGCTGAGAAAGTTTCTGACGGGTGCCAATGAGGATAGCTTCTGTTTTGTCGTCATTAAGCTGAAGTCTATTGTGTGTCATCCAGTTCTTAATGTCCGAGTAACACTCAGTGGTGCGAGTCAACAGGCGCTGTATATTATCAGGTGAGTCACTGTCTTGAAGTTGGGTGTCATCAGCATAGAAGTGGTGTTTTATAGAATGGGAGTTGGTGATGGTGGACAGGGGGGAGGTGTAAAGAGTGAAAAGAACAGGGCCAAGGACAGATCCTTGTGGAACACCACAGGTCAGGTATGCAGGTTGAGAGTAAGTGCCATTGATGAGAACGGTTTGTTTTCTGTTTGATAGGTATGAAGTGAACCAAGACAGAGCAATGTCAGAGATGCCAAAAGTATGATGAAGTCTAGAAAGGAGAATACCATGATCAATGGTATCAAAGGCTGCAGACAGATCAAGGAGTGTGAGGAGAGAGACTTTGCCAGTATCAGTTGCAAGGAGGAGATTGTTGAGAATGTGTAGTAGGGCAGTTTCAGTGCTATGGCACTGGCGGTAGGCTGACTGGAAAGGATTGAGGAGATTGTTGGCAGACAGGTGAGAGTTCAGCTGGTTGAGGACGACTTTTTCAAGGAGTTTTGACAAGAAAGAGAGATTAGAGATAGGCCGGTAATTTTTCAGTTCATTTGGATCTAAATTGTGTTTCTTGAGGAGAGGGTGAACAATAGCAGACTTGAAAGAATCTGGGACAGTTCCAGTTTGAAGAGAAGTGTTGATGATGTCAGTGATGAATGGGAGGAGAGTAGGGAGACAGTCGGCGTAGACAGAACCTGGAAGAGGATCCAGTTCGCAGGTTTTGAACGACATGGATCTGATTGTGTTGAGAATTTCTTCTTGTGAGACTGGGGTAAAAGTAGTAAGAGGTGTGCCAGAGAAGGAAGGGTCAGGTGGGCATGGTTGACAGGGTGTCCTGTCAAGCCTGTCACGAAGAGTTTGTATTTTGGTGGTGAAATAGTTGGAGAATACAGATGGGAGTTCTTCATTTGTATGTTTTGTTGGGAGAGGTAAATCTTTTCGTGTGCCAAGGAGATGATTCATGGTTGTAAAGAGTTCTTTTGAAGAAGAGGCATTCAGGATTTTGGTTTGGAAATAGCTTGTTTTTGCTGATGCAATGAGGGTGGATACTTTTGTTTTAGAGGCTTGGAAAAGTTGCCTGTGTACAGTGAGTTTGGATTTGCGCCAGCGGCGCTCTGCTCTGCGGCGGGCACGTTTTGCACAGGCGATCTCATGAGTGAGCCAGGGGGTAGGGGGGCGGTCAGGTAAAAGACGGGTTGTGGCTGGAGCATGAGTGTCCAGAAGATGGTGGAGAGTAGTATAGAATTCATCGGCAAGGTTATGTGACTTTTCAGAAAGGAGACGGGAGGCATCAGATGAAAATGTGGAGAGGTCGATAGATTTGAGATTGCGTCGAGTCACTGTGCGCATGGTACGGGAAGGAGGAGAAATGTCGAGAGAACAGAGAATTGCAGAGTGGTCAGATGGAAGGGCTGAAGTTAGACGGGTAGAAAGAACTAAGCAGTTGTCAGTAGCGGAATTGTGATGATCACGAGAAATGATCCAGTCAAGAATGTGACCTTTTTGATGGGTTGGTTCAGAAATGTGTTGAGTCATATTGTGATTGGAGAGAGAGTTGATGATATGTCTTGTGTCATAACGGTGAGTGTTGTCATAGTGGACATTGATATCACCTAGAATGATGAGATTTCCAGGTAAGAGGCAGTAGTGGTCAAGCAATTGGTCAAAGTCAGAGAGAAACATGGATGTGGTGAGTTTGTTGGCAGAGCTAGGTGGGGGTCGATAGACACAGGAGAAGGTGATGGGGTGAGGGGTGGATTGGAAGGATACTTCAACGTGCTCGAAAGAAGGATGGGAGAAAGGCAGAGACTGCGAGAAAGATAGGCGGGAATGGAGTGAGTCGTTGTAGAGGATGGCGATACCGCCACCTCGGGATGAGCGATGGAAAGAAGCAAGCCTGTAACCACTCGGAGTGAGGCTAGCAAGTATAGGTTCGTGACCAAGGGGGTTAAGCCATGTCTCCGTGATAAAAGCAATGTCAACATGCTCATCTGCGACAAAGTCAGCAATAACATCGGCTTTGTCACCAGTGCATGCCGACTGAGCATTAAAAAGGCATAGTTTCAGCCTATCACAGTCATATGGTGGCGGCTGAGGTGGCGACGAAGGCGGCACCAACGGGACAGAAGGCGAGAGCGGCACCGGCGGGACAGAAGGCGAAGGCGGCACCATCAGAACAGAAGGCGAAGGCGAAGACGGCAGAGGAGGAGACAAAGCTTGCAGCAGCGAGGTCAAGGGCAGGGGCAGTGGAGGAGAAGAAGAAGCAGGAGACGAAAAGTGGCGTCGGGCAGGAGGCAGGTTGTGCCAAAGACGGTGGAGACGTCCACCACGACAGGATCGTGCAGTGCGGGGCTTGCTACACAGCCCCAATGTACGTATGCGCTGGTAGACGCCTCCACCGAGGTAGCATTTGCTGTGTTTAAAAAGTGTCAGTCCAATTTGTTTTATAAAAGACGGGTCCATAATTGCGAGCCAGGCAGGAGAGGAAGACACTTGCAGGTTGGTGTGTGGGTTGGTCAGTTCACAACACTAAAATCCAGAGAACGCAGAACACAAAGGTTTGGAAGCTGTAGCGTTGGGCGAACACAGTAGGCTAAGGTGTAAACACAATTCACAGATAAAATGTCCGACTTGAGCGGCTGAATTAAAATGATGAAAAGTAGGTATAAAAACTTTAAAATCGGATTATCTGGTAAAATATTCAAAATTTAAAAAAAATATTTACATCACAAACTAAATAAATAAAAAGATTATCATCCCCTTGTGTGGCTGTGCTCGTGTTATTGCAGAGTGGGGCATTATAAGGGTTCCACGCATATTCACAAATGCACATGGGTAGGGTAGGCCGTACAGTTGTAGTTAGTTATAGTTTGGTCAAAGTGACGGTCATATGCCTGAAGCCCTATTGCAGCCCTAGAAAAGTGCCACAGACTGAACATTTGTTTGATGTCCGTAGTACATCAAACTTGTTTTGTCTGGTCATGATTCATGGACAGCAAAGAAAACAAACGAGACAGTCTTGATGGAGGCAGACTCAAGAATTTCATTCATAAGGAAGATTAGGAAAAGACAGGCAACATTTAAAGGCCATTTTATGAGGAAAGGGGAATTGAAGCACCTGGTCACAACAGGAAGGCTGGAGGGAAAGAGAGCACCAGGTAGACCCAGGGGAAAATAATGGACGGACTTGCAGCGTGGCTGAAGACAGAGAGGGTGGAAGAAGTGCTTGCAGCAACAAGGGATAGAAACATATGGAGGGCCATGATCCCCAACACCATGTGGCAAGGCACTTTAATCATGATGATGATGATGATGTGTACATCAAACTACTTGAGAAAACGTTGGAGAGATGTGATGCCTGCTGTTAGTAGTACAAGGGTTAGAAATGAAGTGGATATCTCGGACTCATGGCGCTTTATACAGTCCTACCATTGCTTTGAATTAACGAGCTTGGCTTTTTTTTTTTTCCTGTCAGCAGCATCAAAGACGGTGAAGTACAGATGTGCCCAGGACCAATGTCATCAATCACGTAGAGGGACCAGAGTCACTGGTCAGACACTGTGTGTACACAGTACACAGTGGTGAGTCTTTGGTGCCAGCAGTTCACGAGAGCTGTCGTGGGAGGGCCGTGGTTGATCGATATATTTTAGTACTATCGATTATCCATTTACGAAAGCTGATCGATAGTATTAATATTCATGATAATTCTTTGCGATTTTGTAGATTCGTTCATTTTCTCTCTGTCTCTCTGTCTCTGTCTCTGTCTCTGTCTCTGTCTGCCTGTCTGCCTGTCTGTCTGTCTGTCGGTCTGTCTGTCTCTCTGTGTCTTTGTCTTGCTCGCTCTCTGTCTGCTTCTCTCTGTCTCTTTCTCTCTCTTTCTCTCTCTCTCTGTCTCTTTCTATGTGTGCCTTGCTCTTTGTCTCTCTCTCTCTTTCTCTCTCACTCTGTCTCTGTCTCTCTCTTTCTCTGTCTCTCTCTCCTATCTCTTTCTCTCTATCTCTCTGTGTCTGATTGTCTGTTTGTCTGTCTGTATGTCTCTCTCTATCACTCTCTCTCCTTTCTCTCTCACTATCTTTGTATACACTCACACACATACACACACACACTCACACACACACAAACACACACACACTCGCACACACACACACACACACACACACACACACACACACACACACACACACACACACACACACACACACACCACACACACACACACACAAACATAATTCTTTCATCGTTAAATACCAAGTGGCAATCGCCCACCCGGCAACAAGACAATAACTTATCAACGAGAAGATACGTACTCCTCTCATCTATGTTCACTACACCATTCTGGCAGTCGATCGATCAGTTCAATCAGTTAATCAATTCACCCTATGTTCGAGCAAATTCAAAACCCTAATTTATCATTTTCAAGTCAAACATCCAATCCCAGTAGTAATCCCAGATTTTGTCATCAACAACAACAACAACAAGAAAAGTCAAACACATGTAGCATTTAGTTATTCCATAAGTCAAAAGGTGTAATCGAAAATCAATTAAATTTTTTTATCAACAGATAAACTAACAAGTGAACTCATCATTTCAGTCAACCATTCTCTCATTCTAATCATCCAAATCATTCAATCTCTTAGTCAATCACTCGACAAACTAGCTCTGCTTACTAACCAGTAACAACTACTAACTGACTGACTGACTGATTTACTGACTGAATGAGTGAGTGAATGAATGAATGAATCAATTAATTAATCAATCGATAGACCGACCGACCGACCCACCCACCCACCAAGCGACTGACCCACCAACCAACCGACTGACCCACCAACCCACCAACTGACTGACCCCCCCCCCCCCACAACTGGCCAAATTAGCCCTGTCTCAGACAAACTGACTGTTCATGAATCCACCAGTATGTCTGTCTAACTGTCAGTCAGTGAATCCATGAATCCATCCATCCATCCATCCATCCATCCATCCATCCATGAATGAATGAATGAATAAATGAATCAATCAATCAATCAATCAATCAATCAATAAAATCAATCAATCAACCAACCAATCAATCAATAAATAAATAAATCAATCAATCAATCAATCAGCTGAAGTATTGAAACATCGCATATAGAAACAAGCATTTTAATAAAAAGCAATCAAATTCACAATACAAATAAGTCCATCAAGAAGTCAATCGAACACATTCAGTCAGATAATCATTCTACTGATCAACAAAAAAACAAAAAATCCATAAAACGTTTATTCTAGAAAAGCAAATCAATCGATCAATTTATCGATTGATTGATCAATCAATTAGTCATGAATGCAAACCATTTCTTTCATACACTCCAATAAGATCGGTCACAATTAATCACATTCAAATGATCGCTTATTGAACTCACGGCTCATCAGTTTATCCATCAAACCAATCTTACAATTTAACAACAAAGTTATATGATACTGTGATTACTAAAAAAAAATATAAGTCATCTCTTGTACATCCTGGAAAAAAATTCACATAAAAAGAAATCAATGATCACACCTTATTATGGCAGAAATGTTAAATTAAAAGACACAATGCAAAAGAACACCACTCATCATGAATGTTCCGAGAAACTGAAATAATTCTGTTCTGTCAAACGTTAACCTTAAGACACATTTAGCATTCCTGAAATGAAAATATAAAATTTGGTGATTATGAATCCATGTTCCGAACAAGCTTTTGTTTGGATATAATGAACTTAGCAAATTGACCGTAAACTGTGTCTCAGTTTAGCAACATTTACAATCTGACCATTAGAAAAACAACAACAAGAAAACAAACAAACAAACAGAAGTTCAATGCTTAAATAGGCTTATGTCATACCATTACCTAAATTCAAAAATATATCAATATCAGTGTTTGCAGACCACTCAGTACAGTCCTTGCTTTCTAAACTATCGAAAAAATGCAAAGAAAGATCTGTTAGAATCTGTAAACCAGCATGATTTGCTCTATTCGAATCAAACAACATTTTGTCCTAAACAATCATCTCAGACAACGAGAACTTCTTTCGCTGATGGACTCCTATTACATATTATTAGCTCCAAACTTACTGGTGTGATATTCTTAGATTTCATAAAGGCTTTTGATCCTGTCGACCATGAAATACTCCTTGAGAAATCACGTGTGTATAGTTTTATTCCAAATAGTATTGTGTTCTTCAATTCTTTATGAAAGAAAGGAAACAACAAACCTTACTGATTTTTTTCATTTCTATCGGAAAGAAGTATCACAATAGGCGTCCCGCAAGGATCTGTACAAGGCCCCATACTCTTTAACTTATATATCAATGATCCCCCATTTTGTGCTACGTTTCCTGATGTAACATGCGGCATGCTTGCTGAAGACTCAACTATAAAACTGATGGGTCCTGCTTGAAGTTGGTAAGGTGGATAACAGCTCAAATGAGCTTCAGCTGAATGGACTTGGGGTTGTAGTGACCTGAGAAACTGGAAAGAATGGCACTGTGTCAACGCCACTAAAAGATGTACAGAAGATAGGGTAGAAAAGAAAAGAAACACACACAGACACACACAAGCACATAGACACAGACACATAGACACACACAGAGATACACACACACACACACACACACACACACACACACACACACACACACACACACACACACACACACACACACACACAACATGGCGATGGTAGCCACCTAAAAATTTTCTGTGCTGCGTGCCATCACACTAAAATACAGCCATGACGAGAACGAGATGTCTACGGTCGGGATCCTGTGCCCTTATGAAGTCGTCAACCTTTTCTGACGATTTCGCCGATAACAACATCACTGATGGAAAGAAAAGTTCAAACGTCGCTGCGAAGGCTGTCACCGCTTCGCCAGATGCGAAGAGGAGCACCGATGCCGGCCCAGGGACAGATCTCCGCAACGACTCCATCAGTGAGTTGAAATCGGTTATAGTCGCACTATCCGACCGTATTCAGTCTCTAGAACGATTTGTGACTGAACATATGCAGGGGATGGGCAGTGGGGCGCTGAATAGCGGAAGGACGCTGCCAGTCTGCGTGTCGGTTGGGACGCAAACGGACCCCAACCACGCAGACAAACCACAACCAGGTCCTTCACCGCTGCCCATCTCTTACGCGGAGGCAGCCAAACGGGTGACTACACCACCAGTCACCTCAACAACCCCGTCTGGATCTAGGCCTACTCCTTTGGCGTCAAGATCGTCAAAACAACCAAAAATCAAACGATCTCCTGAAAGGCGGACCAACATCACGCGCCAGGAAAATGACGTCAAACCTGTGACGAAAATACCACCAAAAGTACAGACCGACGGAAAAGCTGCCTCTCGCGTCAAATCCAAGATCTCACAAAAAGAAAAAGTAAACTCTGCACTACCAACAGTTCTTCTTGTTCACGATACCGTATTAAATGGCGTATACGGTCACAGACTTGGTCGTTCATATGGTTTCAACGTTACAACAAATAAAATTTCTTCTGTGGACAAAATTTCTAAGTTCCTCAAAGAATCGCCCACCAATCAATTTGATTGTTTTGTTCTACATTGTGGAATGTATGATCTGAAGGCCAACGATCCCCAAACAATTTGTAAGAAATTCGTGACAACCGTGGATGAAATTGTGACCACACATCCTAAAAGTAAAATAGTCATCAGCAAGACAGCACCAGTGCGTGACAGGGACCTTCAAATTAAAATAGATCTTTTTAACGCCCTGCTTCACTCCGAACTTTACGGTCGCAACAACATCTCTTTCTTGGATCATGGAAATTTGAAATCAAAATTCCACTCTACTTTCAAAGACAATATGCATCCCAATCGGCTCGGCTCATCTATCCTTGCCAAAAACATCGGCAGACATATCAACAGAGTCTTATGGGAGACACCAAAACATAAAACTCGTCATCATCAAAGTAAGAGATCTGGGAACAACCCATTCACCATCTACGACAAGGGCTACAACACATTCTACTGTTCAAGATCACCCCCTTCTGATGAGTCCCAGAGTCCATGGTGGAATGGTGCCATCTACTATCATAACTTTTACCATCCATTGAGAGATCTCGGTGACTGGTGAAACTGTATTTATGTTGTGTACGCACCAGCGTCAGGATGAACTTAGTAGCGACTTTCATATATTGATTTTTTCTGTCGCTTACAGGTTGTTCTTACTTTCGCCAAAACTATCAGCATCCTTGATTTCTTTTAACATTTTATTTTTTGTTACTTCCTTTATATAGTTGTTTCCTACTGGGGTTTTTGTGTGTGTTAGTTATGCAAGTCAAAAAACGTTCTAAAACAGGTTTTTCTGTTCTTCAGTGGAACAGTCGCTCCATCAATATTAATCTTCTTCATCTTCAGCACTACTTATCCAAAAATAAGCATCATATTATCGCCTTACAGTCCATGAATGTGACGAAAAGTAAATTACCAAAGTTAGAGGACTATTACTATCCTCCTGTGACACACATTTGTGATCATAACTCTAAGACATATGCAGCTATATATATCCGTAAAGATGTGGACTACAAAATCATTCAGCCTCCTGTGCCAAAAGACACGTATGGTGTTTATTGTGTGGCTGTGAAAGTAAAAATTAACTATGTATCAACTTTAAATATCATGTCTGTATATTTTCCACGTGGCCCTGATGGAAACAACAGTGACTGGCTACGAACTTTAGAACATGCTGAGAAATGGTTGATCGCCGGAGATTTTAATGCCCATTCTCCATTCTGGGACAAAGACTGCCAATATGTGTCTAACAATTGTTTTGTTGAAAACATCGTTGACTCTGGCTTGGTATTATTAAATGACGGTCGAATAACTAGATTACCAGATAATCCTAAACATAAAGCTTCCGCCATTGACTTGACTTTATTATCTCCTGACCTTGTCATTAATTGTATATGGGATATTACATCCGACTCCCTTGGAAGTGATCATCTACCAATTGTCACAGTTATTGATGAATTATTTGCTAAAGCACCAGAACAAGATGACTGTATTCCTAGATATTTGTACAACCGTGCAAACTGGGTAAAATACCACACGATCTTAATGGGAAAAGATAGCACGTTCAACGAGAGCGACAGTGTTAATTATATGTATTCACACTTCACAAACACATTACATGAGGCAGCAAAAGATTCAATTCCAAAAAGGAAAAATGTAAACAAAGATAATTTTGTTGGAAATAGTTGGTGGAATCAATTATGTGAAGAAGCTAAGAACGAAAAAAAGAAAATGTATAAAACCTACTTAAAAACTAAATCTCCAGAAGACCATTACAATATGAAAATGGCAAAGATTCATTCAAACAAGGTCATAGCCCAAGCCAAAAAGAGATATTGGTCAGATTTCTGTTCTCAACAAATTTCCGGTCCTAAAGATCTTCCTAAAATTTGGAATAAGGTCAAAGAAATGAAAAATGGATTTCATTTACAACAGTTTCCTATTAAGATTAGAGACAATGAATTTCCTTCGTCATCTGAGAAAGCTGAAGAATTTGTACAGTTCTTTTCAAGAGCAAGTAATTCCAGTAGCTTGTCTCCACCAATTCAGGAGAAAAGACGGAAAATTGAGGAATCTGTAGAATACTCAGATCCTCCCCCCGATAGCCACATGTACATAAATTCAAAAATTACGTTACAAGAACTTAAAGATGCTCTTCTCTCTTTGAACAATAAAAAATCGGCTGTAGGTCTGGATGGCATTTCGTATACGCTTTTAAATCATTTACCAGAGAAATGGATTAAATATTTACACCATATCATACTAAAATGCTGGGAAAGTGGTCACATACCTGACATTTGGAAGAATTCAATTGTGATACCTGTACTGAAAGCTAATAAACCACGCTCTGATACAGGTAGTTACAGGCCTATCTCGCTTACATCCCATGTTTTGAAACTAATGGAAAAAATTACTCTGAATCGACTGACTTATTTTTGTGAGAAAAATAATATAATACCTAATAACCAGTCTGGATTTCGAAAAGGTAGATCGACGACAGACCATTTAGTTAAATTAACAACTCAAATAAAAACTCAGTTTGCGAGAAGAAAAAATGTCTTAGCTACATTTTTTGATCTTAAAAAAGCGTATGATCAAGTCTGGCATGCAAGACTTTTGTTGAAATTGAAACATATTGGTCTCAAAGGTAATATTTATTATTTCATCAAAGCATTTATAAGTAATCGAAGTATAGTCGCTAAAATAAGTAATACATACTCTGAAAAACGACCTGTAAACATGGGAATTCCACAGGGTTCCATAATATCTCCTCTTTTATTTAATATTTTGATCAATGACCTGCCATCACAAGTCTCAAACAATGTGAACTTAGCTCAGTACGCTGATGATATAGCGCTCTGGATGAATGTTTCTTTGAAAAGGAAGACATCCTTAAGAGAAATATCCTATATTAAAAAGATCTATCAACGTGAAATTGATCACATTTCCACTTACTTGAAAGTTAACGGTCTGGAAATATCCAATGAAAAGACACATATGATTCTTTTTAATAATGGTTTCAGTCCTAAAGAGTTACCACTGTTCAAAATTGATAATGAGGAACTGAAATATACCACTCAGGTGAAATTTCTGGGAGTTCACTTGACTTCTAGTTTACAATGGAAAGTACATATTGATGCCTTGTTATACAAAGCCGTGAAAAGCTTTAATTTAATAAAAAATAATTAGTAAACAGTCATGGGGGCAGGACACTAAAACGTTATTACATCTTGTGACAGCTTTAGTCAGATCAAAGTTGGCTTATGGCCAAGAGGTCTATTTTTCAGCCCCAAAATGTTATTTGAAAAAACTTCAAAGTTTAGATAGTAAAGCTGTTAAATGTGCTCTTGGGGTACCGGTGTATACAAAAACACAAGAAGTATATAAAATAGCCGGCATCCTTCCTTTGGAAGACTGGAGGAAGTTATCAGCTGCTAAATATATAGTTAGAGCAAATGCAGTAGCTAACTATGTTGACACGGATCTTAAAATTCGGTCTGACATCCATTTCCCCAAGAGAGCAAGAACAATAAAGGCACAAGAAACAATATCCAGTTACACAAATGAGCTCTTCGAAATTTGCAGAGTAGTTCCCAAAAAAGTTTCACATAAACTGATATGTTGTCCTCTACCCCCCTGGGAATTGTCCACTGCTACTTTTGATATCAACTACATTGAAACTGACTTGAGAAAAGATATTAATCCGCACCTGTTGGCAATTGACGTTCTGTCTCATCTGCATGAAAAATATTCACATCACTTGAAAATATTTACTGATGGCTCTGTTCTAGATGATGGTGCAGCAGGCGCTGGTTTTATAATTCCAAACTTAAAAATGGAAAAGGCTTACTCTTTAGAACAGGGACACTCAATCTTCACGTCTGAATTAGTCGCCATCCTAATGGCTCTGAAATATATAGTAGATCTACCCATAGCTATATTTAGTATCTTATTATGTGTAGATTCGAAATCTGCATTACAATCCCTGACGAGCTGCAAATGTAAAGTAAATAGTACGTTAATATTTGAGATAAACTTTTTAATTCATTGTTTAATAACAAATAATACTCACGTTACTTTTTGTTGGATTCCATCACACTGTGGTATAATAGATAATGATCGAGTCGATAGAATCGCTAAAAGTGCAGCAATGAATAGGGCAGGCAGTACTAAACTTGATTTACGACTCTCTGAACATGAAATGAATGCTATATTAGAAAAGAAAGTAAAAGCGCAATGTCACTATCGACCCTTCATCGTAAATTACCAGGGTTTTACAAGACTAGAAATAACTTTAGCTTACAGATTATATCTGGACTCACTTCGGATTAAGTACAATAATACCATCAAATGTGTCTGTAATGAGTCTATAACAGTTAAACACCTTTTGTGTTGTCAGCGAATGCGACCTTATTTCCCTGTATCATTTTCAAAATTGAAACAGAAACACACTGATTTCACTTTGTATTTACACTTTGCTAGGCATTTACTGCACAGTCCTGTAGGTCGTTTCCTTTGATTAAGACCGATTGTTTTTATACCTGTAACTCCTACCTACCTCTGTTTGTTTGCTTGTTAGTTTTATCATTACTCATTTACTGTTACAATGTTTTTATTCGGTAAGATTATCCTTTTCTACCCCTCTACCCCACCAGATAATCACAGATGGTTTGTCATAACCCAGCACGGGATACGCTCGTTGCATGCGCATGCGTATACGTGCACACACTCACACACACACACACACACACACACACACACACACACACACACACACACACACATACACACACACACACGCGCGCGCGCGCGCGGTTACATACACACATACAGCCCTGAGCAATCTGTTCAAGCCTAATCGTTCTAATGTTATGATTGCTTTTCTATTGTCCTATAAAAAAAATTTTAATGTTAATTAATATGTTAAACTGTCTTTATGATTTCGTAGAATCTTCCACCCCATAGACACCTTTTTTTTTTCTTTTTTTTTTTTTTTTTTTTTTTTTTTCCCCGTCTAAAAGCACATATGTGAACAGACGTTAAAAGAAATAACGAACGAACGAACACACACACACACACACGCACGCACGCACGCACAGACACACACAAATACACACACGCACACAATAAAGAAAGGTTCATAACAGGGACAAATGAAGGAAAAATCAAGAGAAAGGACTTTTCAAGCAGCATTTTATCGATCTAGCTGACTAACTGACTGACTGACTGACTGACTAAATGGCTGACTCTGTCTCTGTCTCTGTCTCTGTCTCTGTCTCTGCCTCTGTCTGTCTGTCTGTCTGTCTGTCTGTCTCTCTCTCTCTCTCTCTCTTTCTCTCTCTCTCTCTCCTTCTCTCTTTCTCATGCCTAGTCTTTATATCATCATCTATTTCTGTCTATCTCTCTGTCTCTCTCTCTGCCTCTCTTTCTGTCTGTCTGTCTGTCTGTCTCCCTCTCTCTCCTCCCTGTCTGTTTGTCTGTCTGTCTGTTTGTCTGTCTCTCTCTCTCTATTTCTCTCTCTCTCTCTCTTGCCTATGTCTTTGTATCTGCATCTGTTTCTGTCTGTCTCTCTGTCTGTCCGTCTGTCTGTCTGTCTCTCCCTCACTGTTTGAAAAAGCCACTTGCTTCTTCAAATAATGCACACAGTGCTTGACACAGCTTCTGGGGCATGAACAATACCACATTTACTCTGTCTGTATCCAATCCCTTGTTCCATTCTGATTAACAAGGACACCAAGGGGAGATAGTTTCAAACCTCTCCACTCCCAAATCATGAATATTATATTGATGAGTTCTGTGACAGCAGTTCAACAGATTAGCGTGGCGGGCCATTAGCGAATCAGAAAATGGAGGGAGAAAATCTGTGACCCAATCGCGTGGAGGACCGAGTCAACACGAGTGTTTGTTTGTCTCCCCTTTGGTTTGGCCTCTGCCTGGATAGCTTCCCTTGCCAAAAGGGTCGTGGCTCGTCCATGCAACCACATTACTGGTTGATACGATTATTGTGTGTTTGTTGATGCTGATGGCTCCGTTAGAGGTGTTGGGATGAGGTGGTGGAATTACTTGATATGTTTACTCGTCAGGGGATCGATTCACCCAGTAACCAGTGTCTTTTGTTCATTGAGTAGTTATCCCGTTGTTTGTTCTCTTTCATCCTTGTGTCAAACGTGTTCACACCAATGACTACCAGTCTCGCCTATTAGCTGTTTTTATCGTTGGGGATCAAACGGATTCGGAAGGTTTAGGATTTGTTATGCCGATGAAACTATTATCATGTGAATAATACGCTTTGAAGCTATCACTGACGTCTTCTTTTCTCCTGCAAGACTGCATGTAAAAGCAACAATATTTGCATTCTATATATATACATATATTTGTGCACACAAGCAGAGTTCAAAAACCAGATGAAAATGGCGGCAAAACATAACTTTTCATGATAATAGCGCAGTATGTTCCGTATGCTTTTGTTTACAGAAAGTTCTTTTATATTGTACAAGCAAATGTCAGACTATAAAAGTGTGTGCATCCTAGGGATTTTCTTGATTGATCTCTATGATATTTCCATTTATAGAGTGCAAATAGTCCACGTCAAAGGTGTGTCCGTTGCATGTTACAGTACCAGAATGTTTTCGAGACTAACACGAAGCAACAGATCATAAAAGAAAAATAGGATAACAAGTACTTGGAATCATTAGTTTCAGAGAATGAAGATCAAAATTATATAATTAAATACAAGTCTTCACAAGCACACACACACACACACACACACACACACACACACACACACACACACACACACACACACACACACACACACACACACACGCATGCTCACAGACACAGATTCAAACACGCACACACATGCACACACACATACATGTACACACACGCACGCACACACAGACACACACACACACACACACATCATGTGGATGCAGGTAAATATGAAAAGAAAAACTCATTTGTGCTGTCTTAATTATACGCGTAAATATTATCAATTAGAGCTTGATACAATAGCACGATATATGGTAGAAAATGGTCTGCATTTATCAGTGGAAAAAACAAAGATAGTTTTGTTTAACAGTGGAGCTAACCCAGCAAATATTCCCACGTTCAAACTGGGAGATACTCTTCTTCAATATAACGAGTCGATTAAATTCTTAGGAGTTTTCCTTACAGCGAAATTATCTTGGAATCAGCATATTGAATACTTATTAACAAAAGCTCAAAAAAGTTTAAATTTCTTGAAAATAGTTCGCAAACAGACATGGGGACAAGATATATCAACACTTGTTCATCTTTGTAAATCGCTTATTAGATCTAAATTAACCTATGCCCAAGAAATCTTCTTCAGTGCACAGAAACACTTATTAACAAAACTGCAGAGCTTAGATTGTAAAGGTTTCAAACTTGCGCTGGGTCTTCCAATGCATGCCTCTTGTCTTCGCACATACAACGCGATCAAATTATTGCCGCTTGATGAACAAAGGAAAGTCGCTTCCACTAAATTTCTGTTAAGAAACACCACCATAGAAAACAGCATTGAAACAGAGACAAAAATAAGATCAGACTCCGACTTTCCAAAAAGAGCTAAATCAATATCCTCACAGGTCACACTAGCAACATATACAACTGATGTTATGAAAGCCTCTGGAATAGATCTAGAAGCAGATCCTGTCACTTCAAGACCTTCCTTTTCACCTGTACCCAGTTGGGAACTTCAAAGAGCACGTTTTGACATATGTCACACTGACTTAAAAAAAGAAGATAATATCAACTTACTGGCAAGTCAAGTTAAATATCATATAGAAGATTTTTATTCCGATCACTTGAAAGTTTACACTAATGGATCAATAATTGAAAGACAAGCAGGGTCAGCGTTTTTAATACCTGCTCTCAAAATTGAGAAATCCTTCTATATAGGACTTAATAAATCTGTCTTTACCGCTGAACTCTTTGCCATCTTAATGGCTTTGAATTATATGATAAATTTTCCTAGGACACTTCCCAAGATACTTTTTTGCGTTGATTCAAAATCTGTACTTCAAGCTCTTGAATTATCAAAATTACAAACAAGATCTGAAATGATATTGGAAATTACTCACTTGATTAATAGTTTATCCTTAAGAGGCATTGATATTACTTTCTGCTGGATACCATCTCATAGTTCTTTTCATTATAACGATATGGTTGATAGGGCTGCCAAACGGGGGGCAAAGAGCTCCCCAGATTCAAATAGTGTACAACTTTCCCTCTCATTGCATGAGTGTTATACCTTAGTGGACGCCTATGTATGGAAGCAGTTTGAAGATAAACAGAAAAAGTATGAAAACTGTTATATGAACTTTGAAATTAGCAAAACTCTTAAGCAGTTTCCTGCCAGCAGAAGTATACAATCCCTTATGTATAGGTGGAAACTTGATGCATTTAAAACAAAATACACCAGGAATATAGTATGTCTGTGTGGAAAAAAGATAACACATAGTCATATTCTTTCATGCGTTCAGGTGAAAAGACATATTCCTGCACTATCTAAGAGTAAGACAGTTTCTGATGTATTTGCCTCACTATTCTTAACATATGAATTTTTTGTTAGCCTGTCAAAAAGTCCTATAGCAAATTATCTTTAACACGCCGTTATTTCACATGTTCAATGTTATGGTTAACCAATTTT
>JAPXFY010000023.1:4288306-4290806 GCA_030674185.1 Monoplex corrugatus
AACAATGGTTAGCAAATGCCAACCGAACTGAATGTGCAGAAGTAGTTCCATCAGCTGCAGCACAAAGTACAGACTACACAAACAATTCGTTGTCTCCATCATCATGTACGGGTATGACACTATGCCACTGCTAGCTTTCTCAGAGAAGATGATTCTTGTATACGAGACATAGATAAACAGCTGCAAATATCGTGCTTCGTACATACAATCAGTGAGTACGTTTGATAGGCCAAAGCATGCAAGCTTTAGGTCATATCAACTGCCATTAAGCCATTTTTCATGGCAGCCTGAAAGAAGGCTGCTCGTGGCATAACCTTTGACATTTTTACTTTACTTTTATTGTTGTTTAAAGCCCAGCCGACTGCGCAGAGCCATATCAGGGGTACAACCCCTTCAAAACACAAAACGTCAACAGGAAAAAAAAGGAAATTAAGTACATATATCAATGCATTCGCACACATAATCTAAGGACATGTCCCCGGCGTAGGACCATTTCGTCCGATTTATCGCACAGGGGAGATTTAAAAAACACACCTGAATACAATATAAGCATACATAAGGACACCAAAACGATACATAAAAACAGACATAAATTACCTAAAATTGCTTCCGCATATCTCACCTCCTTACAGCCAAAAATGCACTTAATACATGTACCCAATTATCAATCCGAAGAAAAAGTACGCAAGACTTTATCGAAAAAATACAGGTGAATGGACCATTAAGGCAGAAAATAAGTAGAAATGACAGAAAGCAAAGCAACAAGGCAGAAACAAGGAGAGTGACAGAAAAGAGGAAATTTCTAGCGCAGAATTTCCAGAAGGTGGGGATACTATATATACTGAAAGAGCCCCGGCAGCCCAACGGGCGAAAACCTTTGACAGACATGTTATCAAGATGATAAACGTGAGATTTCCAATCACAAGGTCATGGGTTCGATCTGCCTAGACGCCTCTGCCTAATGGGTAAAAGGTAAAGGTTTTTTTGTTGTGTTGTTTTTTTCCGTGCCCCAAGTCGATTGTGTCTAAAACCCATTTGTGTATATACGTACGCAGAATATCAAATGTGCACGTTAAAAACCTTGCAAGTCACATCAGTGGTTGGCTGGTGGAAACATGAGAACACCCAACATGCACACCCACCACAGATGCAGACTGTGCAACAGCAAAGTGTGAGTGTGCTCCACTGAAAAGTCTGATTATGTGTTGCGTGCAATGTATCCAGATGGGTTTGGGCTATGTAAAACGATTGATAATAATGGTGATGATAATAAGAATAATGATAACCATAACAATAATAATAATAATAATAATAATGATAATGATAATAACATAATAATATAACAATGATGCTGCTGCTGATGATGGTGATGATGACAATGATAATGCTGCTGATGATGATAATACTACCACTGATAATAATAGTATAATAATATGATAATACTAATAATGATAGTGATAATGATGGACATTGATGATGATGATGATGATGATGATGATGATTATGATAATAGCAATATTAGTAGTAGTAGTAGTAGTAGTAATGATAATAATAATAGTAATATTACAATGTGTCACATGTAAATATTTGGTGACTGGCAGTGTCTTGCAGTTTATGCAGGTTCGTGAAGATCTAGCAGTCGATCGTTCTTCTCAGAGACAAGATACACCAGTCCAGGTTAAACGAAAATGATCCTTTATTTGAAGAACGAATGAAACACAACAGGAACTGGGTAAAATCTTCACACATCCAATGCACCACTCCTAGTTTGCAGAATTATTCTTCTTCAGCCCTCAAATCTACACACAGCAACTCCACGAATCTATAGCAACTTCTCTATCTCTGACAGCAGGCTTACACATTAACTCTTCCGATCGCTCTCCCTCTCTCAGTCACAGTCACGCTTTATTTATAACATCATGGAAAGTTCCCGAATATTCTCGGCTTTTCCCTAGATTTCCAACCAATCATAGCCGCATTCTCAAACCTTCCCTTTCGGGAATATTCTATAGTTCTAGCCAATCATAGTACAGATTAAATTTATAGATTTCCGGAACATTCTAGAAAGATCTAAGCTATTCTACATTTTTCTTGTCATTTCTAGATTGTTCCAAAGGATTCTACATATTTCCATACACCGAAATCAAACTTAAACATGTATTTTCAGTGTTAGCATAAACCAAAACAAACATTCTCGATTCATTATTGAGTGAAACACAAACCAATCTTCAAGAACGAACAGCGGAGAATATCTGAATCGACAGACACATTTTGATGTCACACTTCTCTTATCGGCCTTCACACTTTCACATTGAGTTTCTCTTTTTGGAATGTAACACAATGATAATAATAATAAATATAGTAATAATAATAATGATAATAATACAATATAGTAACAATAATGATGATGATTATAGATGAAGATGAAGATGACGGTGAAGATGATGATGATGAGTGGTGATGATGATGATAATGACAACGACGATGAGAGATGAGATGA
>JAPXFY010000023.1:4296607-4306607 GCA_030674185.1 Monoplex corrugatus
TTTGCAATTTTTACAAGAGCAGTTTCAGGGCTGTGTCCAGTGCGATAAGCCGACTGATAAGGGTAAGAGAGGTTGTTGGCGGTGATATGATCAGAGATCTGTGCGAGAACAATTTTTTCAAGGACTTTGGATAAGAAAGGTAGGTTGGAAACAGGTCGATAGTTTTTGAGGTTATTGGGGTCAAGACTAGGTTTCTTTAAAAGAGGTCTGACCAGGGCAGATTTGAAGGAAAAGGGAAAGATACCAGATGACAGGGAATTGTTGCTCTTGTTCTTTTTCCAGTTCTTGTTCTTTTCCCTGTCAATGTTGCTGCTGTTCTGGTTCTTCTTCCTGTCGTTGTTGTCTTGTTCATTTCTGTTTTTCTTGCTCTTCCTGTTGTTATACTTGCTCTTCCTGTTGTTTTTGTTCTTCATGTTGTTTTTGTTGATCTTCCTGTTGTTCTTCTTCTACCTATTATTCTTTGTTCTTGTTCTTCCTGTCGTTCTTCTTGATTTGGATCTTCCTGTTGTTCTTGTTGTTGTTCTTCCTGTTGTTTTTGTTTCTGTTGTTCTTCTTGTTGTTTCTCCTGCATTTGTTTTTGTTCTTCCTGATGTTGGTTTTGTGTTGCTGCTGTTCTGGTTCTTTTTCTTGTTGTTGTTGCTCTTGTTCATTTCTGTTTTTTCTTGTTCTTCCTGTTGTTTTACTTGTTCTTGTTATTGTTGTTTTTGTTCTTCCTGTTATTGTTGATCTTGTTCTTCTTCCTGTTGTTCTTCTACCTGTTGTTCTTTCTGTTCTTGTTTTCCTGTTGTTGCTTTCTTGTTTTTCCTGTTGTGGTTGTTCTTTTTTTCCTTCCTGTTGTAGTTTTTGTCTTTGTTCTTCTTGTTCCTCTTGGTGTTGTTCTTCTTCCTGTTGTTGCTGTTGTTGCTTTTAATGTTCTTGTTCTTCCTGTTGTTCTTTTCTACTTGTAAGCTTCCTGTTGTTTTTGTTGTTCTTCTTCGTCCTGTTGTTGTTGGTGGTGGTGATGGTGGTGGTGTTCTTGTTCTAGTTGTTCTTGTTCTGTTTTTGTTGTTATTCTTCTTTGCCCTGTTCTTGTTGTGGTTCTTCATGTTATTGTTCTTATAGTTCTTGTTTTTATTGTTCTTCCTGTTGTTTTTACTTCGTTCATGTTGCTGTTGTTCTTCCTGTTATTGTTTTCTTATGTTGTCTTTGTAGTTGTTCTTCCTTTTATTCTTGTTCTTCCTCTTGTTCTTCTTGTTGTTCTTCATGTTGTTCCTCTTGTTCTTCTTCCTGTTGCTGTGGTTGTTCTTCCTGTTGTTGTGGTTGTTCTTCTTCCTGTTGTGGTTGTTCTTGTTGATAATGTTTTCTTCCTGTTGTTCTTGATGTTCTTCCTGTTGATGTTTTTCCTGTTTTTCCTGTTGTTGCTGCTTTTGTAGTTCTTCCTGTTCTTGTTTTTCCTGTTGTTCCTGTTCTTGTTCTTCCTGTTGTTCTTCTTCGTGTTGTTCGTGTTGTTCTTCCTGTTCTTGTTTTTTCTTGTTTTCTTATTCCTATTGCTCTTCTTGTTATCCCTGTTGTTCTTCTTCCTGTTGTTATTCCTGTTCTTGTTGTCGATCTTATGTTGTTCTTCCTGTTGTTCTTCCTGTTGCTTTTGTTGTTTTTCCTGTTGTATTTGTTGTTCTTCTTCGTGTTCTTTTTGCTGCTGTTCTTCATGTTGTTCTTGTTCTTTTTCCTGTTGTTCTTGTTATTGTTGATGTTTTTCCTATTGTTCTTGTCGTTGTTCTTGTTGTTACTATTGTTGTCGTTCTTGTTGTTAATGATGTTCTTTTTCCTGTTGTTCTTGTCTTGTTCTTCCTGTTCTTGTTTTTCTTCCTGTTTTTGTTGTTCTTCTTCTTCACGTCCTTGTTTTTCCTGTTCTTGTTGTTCTCTGTTGCTTTTGATATTCTTCTTGTTCTTGTTGTTGTTCCTGTTCTTAGTTTTTATTTTTACTGTTGTTTTGTTGTTTTTCTTCCTGTTCTTGTTCTTGTTTTGTTGTGTTGTTCGTCCTATTCTTGTTCTTGTTCTTCCTTTTGTTCTTGTTGATTTGGATCTTCCTGTTCTTGTTGATGTTGTTCTTCATGTTTTTTGTTGTTCCTGTTTTTGTTATTGTTTTCCTGTTTTTCTTGCTGTTGTTGTTCCCCTGTTGTTCTTGTCATTGTTTTTCCCGTTTTTCTTGCTGTTGTTGTTCCTGTTGTTCTTGTCATTGTTTTTCCTGTTTTTCTTGCTGTTGTTGTTCCTGTTGTTCTTGTCATTGTTTTTCCTGTTTTTCTTGTTGTTGCTTTTCATGTTGTTCTTGTTCTTCCTGTTCTTGTTTTTCCTGTAGTTTTTGTTCTTCTTCCCGTTTTTGTGTTGTTGCTGCTGTTCTGGTTCTTCTTCCTGTTGTTCACTTGTTCTTCCTGTTCTTACTGTTGTTACACTTGTTCTTTCTGTTTTTGTTCTTCCTGTTGTTATTGTTGATCTTGTTCTTGTTCTTCTACATCTTGTTTTTCCTGTTGTTGTTCGTGTTTTTCCTGTTGTTGTTCGTGTTTTTCCTGTTGTTGTTCGTGTTTTCTGTTGTTGTTCGTGTTTTTCTGTTGTTGTTCGTGTTTTTCCTGTTGTTGTTCGTGTTTTTCCTGTTGTTGTTCGTGTTTTTCCTGTTCGTGTTTTTCTGTTGTTCGTGTTTTTCCTGTTGTTGTTCGTGTTTTTTTTCTGTTTCCGTGTGTTCGTGTTTTTCCTGTTTGTTCGTGTTTTTCCTGTTGTTGTTCGTGTTTTTCCTGTTGTTCTGTTTTCGTGTTTTTTCCTGTTGTTGTTCGTGTTTTTCCTTGTTGTTTGTTTCGTTGTTTTTCCTGTTGTTCGTTCGTGTTTTTCCTGTTGTGTTCGTGTTTTTCCGTGTTGTTCGTGTTTTTCCGTGTTCGTGTTTTTCTGTGTTCGTTGTGTTTTTCCTGTTGTTGTTCGTGTTTTTCCTGTTGTTCGGTGTTTTTCCTGTTGTGTTCGTGTTTTTCCTGTTGTTGTTCGTGTTTTTCCTGTTGTTGTTCGTGTTTTTTCTTTTGTTCTTGTTTTTATTGTTCTTCCTGTTGTTCTTGTTCTTGTTTTTTCCCGTTTTTGTTGTTCTTCTTCCTGTTTTTTGTGTTGTTTTTCCTGTTCTTGTTATTGTTCTTCCTGCTGTTCTTGTTCTTTCTGTTGTGTGTTGCTCTTCATGTTGTTCCCGTTGTCCTTTCTGTTGTTGTTGTTGTTCCTGTTGTTCTTCCTGCTGTTCTTTCTGTTATTCTTCCTGTTGTTCCTGTTGTTCTTTTTCCTGTTGGTTTCCCGTTGTTCTTGCTCTTTCTGTTGTTGTTTTCATGGTCTTCCTCTTGTTGTTGTTGTAGTTCTTGTTCTTCCTGTTGTCGTGGTTGTTCTTCTTCCTGTTGCTTTGTTGTTGTTGTTGCTGCTGCTGTTCTTGTTGTTCTTCCTATTCTTCTTCCTGTTGTTCTTCTTCCTGTTGTTCTTCTTCTTGTTCTTGTTCTTCCTGTTGTCTTTTTCTTCTTCGTTTGTGATTTTTGTTTATTTCTGTATTGCGATTTTGTTTTTTGTTTTTGTTTTGTTTGTTTTGTTTTGAAGGTTTCTCTTCCGTGTTGCTGAAGCTGTAATGTAGTATTTCAATTGTCCTGTTCTGCGTTTGTTTGTTAATGTCTTCTTGCTTTCGCTTCGCTTAGATTTTGTAATTCGTGTTATCTTGATGGTTTTTTTTCTGCTGTTTGTTGATATCTTTATGATTTTGGTGTTGTCGCTATTGCATGTTTCTGTCTTGCTCTTTCTGTATGTTTTGTTTGTTCTGTTGCTTGGTGCCTTTGGTGTTCTGGTTCTGCCATGTGTTGATATTGTTACTGTATATTTGCTGGTGTACGTTTCGCTTCTGTACACTTGGTTCTTCCTGTACTTGTTCCTCTTGTTCTTGTTGACTTTGTTGTTTTTCTGTCGTTTCTTTGACTTCTTGCAATCTTTATGTTCGTATTTTTTCATCTTTGTTTTTGTGGTTTTTGTCATTATTGCTCAAAATTTCTTTCCTTTTTTTTCTTTTCTGTTTTGTTTTGTTGCTTGCTTTGTGTGGTTTTCGCCGTTTTTTCTTTTTCCGTTTTTTTTTTTATTTTGTCCGCTAGTTATGCTCGTTCCGTTGTTTTTCATTCTTGATCCTGTTCGTGTTGCTATTCTTTTCGACGTGTTTATTGTTCTTGATTTTTTTCTCCTTTCACTGTTCTTTGTGCTTTTCTTGGCGATTTGCTGGTGAAGTTTTTGTCGTTGTCATCACAGATGTTCTTTTTCTGTTGCTTGTCTTACTGCTTCTTGTTGCATTGCTTCTTGTTCCTTTTGCTCTTCATTTCCCCTATGTATCCATGTTGATGGTCTTGTTATTGATTGTGTAATAAGCATAGTTTTGAATTTGCCGTGCATTGTGTATTGTTCTGTTTTCGATTCTTTTTATCTGAACTTTCTAGTTTCTGTTTTGCCATGCTTTCTTTGCTCTGGGTTTTCGTTTTGTGTTGGTTTTGTTGTTGCTGCTTTCATTCGACTTTTTGGTGACGAATACTTGTTTTTTTCCGGGGGGGGGGGGGGGGGGGGTTCTTGTCGTTCCTGTTATTTTCTTTCGTTAATTTTATTGTTTTTTTCTCCTCCTCTTACGTTTTGTCTTCTTCATTCTTGCCGTTCTTTGTTCATGTAGCCTAGCGTTTTCTCTGTTTCCTCTTCTGATCTTTCTTCTTTGTTTCCTCTCATCGTCTAATTCGTTTCCTCTTCTTGTCTTCTTCGTTTCTTCTTGTCTTTCTTCTTCGTTTCCTCTTCTTATTGTTCTTATTGTGAATGTCTTTGCTGTGTTATTTAGTTTTTGTTTGTATTTATCCCTTTTTTATTTGTGTTTTTTTTTGTTTACCTCCGTTGTCTATAACTTATTCCAAAGACGACTTACTTGTTCTTGTTCTTCTTGTGTTTGTATTGCTGTTGCTATTGTTGTTGCTGCTGCTCCTCTGTTCAGGTGCAATACGTAGCGTAACACTTTTGCAGACACTGAAACAAATTGAAACCAAATTGTACGTGCACAGATCAAATAAATACATCAGTAAATAGAGAAATCAGTATCAACGAATTGTTATTGTTATTGTTACTTTTGTTTAAAGCTCAGCCGACTGCGGAGAGCCATATGTAGGCTTGAACCATTTCAATACACACACACACACACACACACACACACACACACACACACACACACACACACACACACACACACACACACACACACACACACACACACACACACACACACACACACACACACGTTTGTCATTCTTGAAAATCGAAGTTGCTCTTCCAAACGCTTGCCAGCCAAGTGTCATACTACGTTTGATTTCTTCTTTGGAGAAGGATTCTGTTGAGATGCGTTGGCCTAAGTATATGTAATGGTCAACCATTTCAAGGTATTCATTTTCGATCGTTATTTTTCCGTCTAGATCTTCGGTGTAGTTGTTGACCGTAAGTTTTGTTGTCTTCAAGTTTACTGTTAGTCCTACTTTTTTGCCGCATTCACTTACTTAGCATATATTGCAATTGCTTGAGACTCTCCGCAAAGATGATAATGCCAATAAATCTGAGGTGGCTGAGGTATTCTCCATCTATTCTAACGCCTTTTTGAAAAAGTCAAGACAAATATCACTGCGTTCACTTAGATTATGTAAGGATATATCCCTTGCGTTGGTATTCTGCAGAAGTTAGCACCAAGGGACTTAACATAAACTTGAATACTAATGCATAAACAGACCTTAAGTACACAAAAGCATAGGCCTCTATACAAACTGACCTCGAGGACCTATAACTGCCACAAAGCAATTACATCTTCTCAGATCTGAAAATGCAGTTAATACATGTACACAATTAATCCTCATGGTAGAAACTGAGCCTCAATGGGAAATGGTTAAATAGGGGTTTATCATCATCATCATCATCATCATCATCATTGTCGTCGTGGTCGTCATCAACCTCATCATCATCATCATCGTCACCATCACCATTACATTACTGTTATTATATTTATGATTATTATTATCATCATTATCATTTAAAGTCCAGCCGATTGTGCTGGGCCATTATCAGGGCTATAACCATATCTAAAAACACACCTCGTTGATACCGAAAAAAAAACCGTGGAAAATAAAACACACCTCGTTGATACCGAAAAAAAAACCGTGGAAAATAAAACACACCTCGTTGATACCGAAAAAAAAACCGTGGAAAATAAAACACACCTCGTTGATACCGAAAAAAAAACCGTGGAAAATAAAACACACCTCGTTGATACCGAAAAAAAAACCGTGGAAAATAAAACACACCTCGTTGATACCGAAAAAAAAACCGTGGAAAATAAAACACACCTCGTTGATACCGAAAAAAAAAACCGTGGAAAATAAAACACACCTCGTTGATACCGAAAAAAAAACCGTGGAAAATAAAACACACCTCGTTGATACCGAAAAAAAAACCGTGGAAAATAAAACACACCTCGTTGATACCGAAAAAAAAACCGTGGAAAATAAAACACACCTCGTTGATACCGAAAAAAAAACCGTGGAAAATAAAACACACCTCGTTGATACCGAAAAAAAAAACCGTGGAAAATAAAACACACCTCGTTGATACCGAAAAAAAAACCGTGGAAAATAAAACACACCTCGTTGATACCGAAAAAAAAACCGTGGAAAATAAAACACACCTCGTTGATACCGAAAAAAAAACCGTGGAAAATAAAACACACCTCGTTGATACCGAAAAAAAAACCGTGGAAAATAAAACACACCTCGTTGATACCGAAAAAAAAACCGTGGAAAATAAAACACACCTCGTTGATACCGAAAAAAAAACCGTGGAAAATAAAACACACCTCGTTGATACCGAAAAAAAAACCGTGGAAAATAAAACACCTCGTTGATACCGAAAAAAAAAACCGTGGAAAATAAAACACACCTCGTTGATACCGAAAAAAAAACCGTGGAAAATAAAACACACCTCGTTGATACCGAAAACAAAACCATGGAAAATAAAACACACCTCGTTGATACCGAAAACAAAACATGGAAAATAAAACACACCTCGTTGATACCGAAAAAAAAACCGTGGAAAATAAAACACACCTCGTTGATACCGAAAACAAAACATGGAAAATAAAACACACCTCGTTGATACCGAAAAAAAAACCGTGGAAAATAAAACACACCTCGTTGATACCGAAAACAAAACCATGGAAAATAAAACACACCTCGTTGATACCGAAAACAAAACATGGAAAATAAAACACACCTCGTTGATACCGAAAAAAAAAACCGTGGAAAATAAAACACACCTCGTTGATACCGAAAACAAAACCATGGAAAATAAAACACACCTCGTTGATACCGAAAACAAAACCATGGAAAATAAAACACACCTCGTTGATACCGAAAAATAACCGTGGAAAATAAAACACACCTCGTTGATACCGAAAAATAACCGTGGAAAATAAAACACACCTCGTTGATACCGAAAAATAACCGTGGAAAATAAAACACACCTCGTTGATACCGAAAACAAAAACGTGGAAAATAAAACACACCTCGTTGATACCGAAAACAAAACATGGAAAATAAAACACACCTCGTTGATACCGATAAAAAAACCATGGAAAATAAAATGAAGTGCACATACCAATGCAGTTACTTACATAATCTAAGGATATACCACTGGTGTTGATCATTCTGTCCAATTTATTTCGTGTTTTGTTGTATGACACACAGACAGTAACTCAAACGCATGCACGCTTGTGTGCGCGCGCCCCCTCCCCTTCTCCCTCCGCACCAGACAAACACACACACACACACACACACACACACACACACACACACACACACACACACACACACACACACACACACACACACACACACACACACTCTGTGTACACTCACCCTCGTTGAAATTCTGGACCGTTGAAGTATAGCTGTTTGGCTTGCCAGCTGCACTGACATGGCAGGGGTGATTTTCTTTTTCTTTTCTGGGAAGCAGATGGGTTCTGGGACCTCAGTGGCACCGTCCATGTTGGGGATGTCTAAAATGATGTCCAGCTGAGACAGTTGCTCATGACTTTTCTTCAGAGTCATCTGTAAATACCAAAAGATAACTATATTACCATGGTGTGTTGGTCTTTTCCCTCAAACACATTTTACATTTACATTCATGAATACAGAATTTTGCATGTAACACAATCAAGTCAGTCTTGTCCGTTATGTCTTTTGTGCATATACATGGACCGTAGACACCTAGCGATGCAACTGGTTGTGTGCGTGTTTAAAAGAGGTGTGAAGTAGAATTTGAGAAAGAAGATACTGCAGGGGAATATTTATCATCATCTAAGGACGACACTGTAGAGGAGCAGACAGTAACATCAAAAGCTGTCTCACAAGGCTGAAGACATCTTAAGAATGCTGGACAAGTGTAAAGGTCCCCATAACACAGCACCAACACTAACAGACTGTACAAATACCGTGTCCTTTCCACTCTCCTTTACTTACCAGGACACTCTGAAGGTCGGGTAGATGGATCAGACAGTAAGTGAACGTAAACACCGTGTAGTGTCTTGGGATGTTGACACAGGTCATGGATGTGCAAGGCTTCTTGTTCACTGATGGCACGGTGCAGAAAAGATCAGTCACTGTTGCTTCCTGCGGACACAGGAACTTTCGTTAGGACGTGCAACATACTAATTATAGTTGATATGTTCTGGTCATGAGTTTGTTGTGCCTGGGATTTAAAAAGATTTATTGTTCTGCTTATTGGTAGGCCCGACAAACTGAACTGAGTGAGACTAGTTTTTATTGTTGTTGTTGGTATGTTGGTGGTCACAGATACAGTGTCCTTCGTAGTTACACCTTAAGCGTTAATCCATAACACTGCCCTATCTGACGTCTTGTGGTTCCGTGTTTTGTATTTTTCCCCCATTACTATTAGTCATTGTTTAAAGCCCAGCCGACTGCGCAAGCCATATCAGGACCGTACCCATTTCATAACGTATGTACATGTAATTTTTTTTTTAAATCTAAGAAAATCAACATATCAATGCACTCGTACACAATCTAAGGATATGTCCCTGGCGTTGACCATTTCGTCCAGTTTATCACCAAGAGTTACAGAAGATCAAACTTGAATGCAAATGTAAAAATAACTAAGGACATTAAAACATACAATTGGCCTAAATTATCTAAAATTGCTTCTGCACATCATCCTTCTTTTGAGCCAAAAATGCACTTAACACAGGTAGCCAATTATCAATCCTAAAAGAATATAAGGCTTTATACAACACATGCAGTCAATGGACCAGAAAGGCAGAAAAAGAAAGAGAACAGAAAGACAACAGAAAGCAAAAGAGGAAGGCAGAAACAAAGAGTGACGAAAGAAACAAAAATTAACAAAGAATTTCCTAGAAGTGGAGATACTGTTTACACTGAAAGTGACTCTGCCATACCCATAGTCGAGTATGACTCGCAGTCTTCACCTTTTTTTATGGTAACTCGTTCCACAATAACACAATACCCTGGCTGCAAGTAGCAGAAACTGAAGGTCTGTCTGCAAGAAGCCAAAGTCATGTTGCAATGCATGACCAGGCAAGAAACAGGGGCCCATGTCTTACACGGTAAGATGCTGGGGCCCAAGTGACGAGACAGCCAGTGACTCACAGCCAGTGACTCACAGCCAGTGACGAGACAGCCAGTGACGAGACAGCCAGTGACGAGACAGCCAGTGACGAACAGCCAGTGACGAGACAGCCAGTGACGAGACAGCCAGTGACGAACAGCCAGTGACGAACAGCCAGTGACGAACAGCCAGTGACGAGACAGCCAGTGACGAGACAGCAGCCAGTGACGAGACAGCAGCCAGTGACGAGACAGCCAGTGACGAGACAGCAGCCAGTGACGAGACAGCCAGTGGCGAGTGCGAGGAGAAAAGTGTGCTGTGTAAC
>JAPXFY010000023.1:4311607-4314107 GCA_030674185.1 Monoplex corrugatus
GAATGCACCATTTAAGTTACAGTAAAAGAAGCTAAAATTCCCTCCCATTCTACAAGAGCAAAAGAACAGGTGTTCTACACCTACATGCACTGTTAAGAAATTAACAAGAGTTAACAACAAGAAGTTACAAAAAACACCCTGAGAGTGTGGATAATAATAATAGTGCATTTATAGAGCGCTTTCCGAAACCTCAAAGCGCTTTACATCAGTAAACCATACATATATAAACCAAATAACAGGCTACAATACAAACAAACTCATCAAAAACTATCCACAGGAAATCAACAACCACACAGACACACCAAATAATCTCTCTCCCTCTCACCCCCTCCCCGCCCACCCCTCTCCCCCCATTTTCAAACACACACACACAACACCCACACACACACAGCCACACATCACACACACACCACACACACACACACACACACACACACACACACACACACACACACACACACACACACACACACACACACACTGGCATACACCCCATTGTGCACAATTTCATCCAGAATGTCAAGCAGGATCAACCCACTAGCCAAAATCAGGAAAAACACTGTTTAAAGAAGTAAGTTTTTAAACTTGTTTTGAAAGATGGTAGAGTTTTAGAGTGGCGGACGGACTGAGGCAACAAGTTCCATGTCTGAACAGCAAAAACTGCAAAGGCTCTACCACCGTGAGTTTCTCTGTTATATTTTGGCACACGAAACTTCTTGTCATCCACAGAAGAGCGGAGTGATCGAGAAGGTACATAGACAGTCAAGAGTTCAGAGAGATAGTCAGGAGCAGTTCCAGAAATGATGTGATAACAAAGGCAGCAAATCTTGTATTTTATTCTTTGTTCAACCGGGAGCCAGTGCAGTGTCTGAAACAGGGGTGTGCAGTGCTGTGACCTACGTGCCTTGAAGATGAGTTTAGCTGCAGAGTTCTGAACTTGTTGCAAATGTTTGAGATGTTTCTGAGGGCAACCCGCAAGGAGTGAATTGCAATAATCTAACCTAGACAGAATGCATGCAGTAACTAACGTCTTGGTTGCGTCTAATGTAAGGTAGTGTCTAATAGAATTAATGCGTCTAAGTTCGATGTATGCAGCCTGACATGTTTTTATGATGTGCTGGTGCATGGAGAGATTATGGTCAAAGACAAAACCGAGGTCACGAACGCAATCAGAAAAAGCAATAGCGGTATTACCGACAGTAATAGTGGAAGGCAGAGAAGAAAGATCTGCAGGCAATGGAGAAACACGAAGGGCTTCAGTCTTGTCATCATTCAACTTAAGTCGATTTTCATACATCCAGGATTTTACTTCAGAAACGCAGTTCTGAAGAGACTGAACTAGATGATCGTAGTTAGAAGGAGAATCAGTATGATTGAGCTGGGTATCGTCCGCATACATTTCATGACGGATGGAATATGAGTCAATAAGGTGGGTCAGAGGAGAAGTATACAATATGAAAAGCACAGGACCCAGAACAGAGCCTTGAGGCACGCCAAAATCCAAAGGCAGCTCAGAAGATTTGTTTCCTTCGACAAGTACGGTTTGCTTTCTTTCTGAAAGATAAGATCGAAACCAGTGTAAAGCAGATTTTCGAATTCCAAAGTTGTTTTCCAAACGGGAAAGCAAAATTTCATGGTCAATAGTATCGAAAGCAGCTGAAAGATCCAAAAGGAGAAGAATAGAAATTTTGTTTTGATCCAGGGAGGTCAAAAGATCATTGAGAATACGAAGCAGAACAGTTTTCTGTGCTGTGCCCTGGCCTGTAAGCGGATTGGTGAGGACTAAGGAGGTTATGGGATGAGAGATGGGAGAAAAGCTGGTCTAGAATCAGACGTTCAAGCAGTTTAGAAAGAAATGGAAGATTGGAAATCGGTCTGTAATTTTTCAGGTCATTTTTGTTGAGGTTAGATTTTTTCAGCAAGGGCTTAACAATGGCAGTCTTAAATTCACGGGGAACAATTCCAGTGGTAATAGACTGATTCATGATGTTTGTAATGGTCGGCAAGAGAAGATCCACATGTTGAAAGAGAAGTTTGGTTGGAATGGGATCAAGTTCACATGATTTAGGGGGAGTCTTAAGAATGGTCTTCCGGACAAGGTCTTCAGAAACTGGAATGAAATTTACAAGTGGTGAGCCAGAAAACGACACAGTGTTTGAACCAGTACTTTGAAATGGTAGAAAACTGTCACGGATCTTGAGAATTTTCTTATGGAAAAAATCGGCAAAAATGTGTGGGAGCAGTTTGACATCGGACACAGTGGGAAGAGACACAGGTTTGATTTTTCCAAGAAGCGAGGACATATTGTGAAAGAGTTGTTTACAAGTGGTAGAACTGGACACTAGCGAAGAATAAAAAGCTGTTTTCGCGTCGTGTACGCAATCTGCAACCGTTTGCTTTGCTGCGTCATAGATTTGTTTGTGTACTGTTAACCGTGATGACTGCCAACAGCGCTCGGCACGCCTACGCTCTCTCTTCAGCTGACGAAGCTGATCAGCGA
>JAPXFY010000023.1:4321607-4326607 GCA_030674185.1 Monoplex corrugatus
TTTTGAAAGGACTGATGGGGATTCGAACCCACAACCTTTCAGTCGGTAGACCCATTGTGTTAACCACTACACCACAGCGATTGGTCTGAAATCCAATGTTTACTCACTTGACTAAAGCGCTCATTAGTAGTTTCTATCGACTTTACACTGACCTGATGTACTCCTTTAGCCTGTAGCTGAATTCACTGTGTGTTTTTGATAAGATAATGTAAACGTTTTGGTTAGTTAATGTAAACGTTTATATTAACCGCCAAATTACTGCCAGTCCTGGTAATTGCTTTATTTGATTGTTTCAAATGTTGAGGTCGTGTGTTAGTTTGTTGTAGCTTCTATTATTTGTTCACTTATGTAGTCAATGAAAATGTTTGGTGTGCTTGCTGCTTTTGATCTATAAATGTGAAGCGTTATCTGCCCTTGTCATATGCATACATAGCTATGTATATAAATCTATCTATCTATCTATCTATCTATCTATTTATATATCTATCTATCTATCTATCTGTCTATCTATCTATCTATCTATCTATCTGTCTGTCTATCTATCTGTCTATCTATCTATCTACCTATCTATCTATCTATCTATCTTCTATCTATGTATCTATCTATCTATCTGTCTGTCTATCTATCTACCTATCTATCTATCTATCTATCTATCTTCTATCTATCTATCTATTTATCTATCTATCTATCTATCTATTTATCTCTGTCTCTCTATCTATCAATATATCTATCTATTTATCTATCTATCTATCTCTCTCTCTCTCTCTCTCTCTATATATATATATATATATATATATATATATATATATAATATATGTGTGTGTGTCTGTATGTATGTCTGTCAGTCTGTATGTATGTATGCATGTATGTATGTATGTATGTATGCATGCATGTATATATGTATGCATGTATGTATGTATGTATGTATGTATGTATGTCTGTATGCATGTATGTATGTATGTATGCATTGGTCAGGTCGGATAGATGTATCCGCTACTGGTAACCTGGAACCCAGTACTACCTGTCGCAGGGTCGAATTGCTGGCGACTAAACCAGCAACCCCACCAGTCCTCTCAGGAGGATGGTGAGGAGGGTGGCTAGAAACCCTGGTGGAAATAAATTAGATCCATCAAAGGGCGCCAGCTCTGGAGAGCTACCCGCGGCCATCTAGCTAAGGGAGTAAACCCTGACAGTAAATCCGGTGTGGGGCCCCTAAGGCGGTTGGATGGCAAACTTTGTCACTTTCCGGCAGCTCCTGCGGCCGCGTTGGCACCAAAACGTAACAGCCCTGCTGTTCCTTTGGATCTGTCAGCGAGGTGGAGAGGGGGGACAAGTTGCATGGTCAACAGCCTGTCTTCCATATTACACTGCCCAGGCTTACATCCGTCCATTTATCCACAAACACTCTGCACCTACGACCTGGAGAGGACACTCCAGCCTCGCTACTAACACTAGTGTCGGCACAACACGGGAAGCAACAGATACCGGTGATAAGTCATTGCTCAACTGGCGTAGAGCTGACGCCAGGGGTTGCTTTTGACGGTGGGAGAGACCTTCGTGTCTTACTGGACAGCTACCGCCCACCTAAGCTGGGCAGCCCCCAGCCAGTTAGGTGCTGTCCCGCCACGACCTGCCTTCTTCATTGGGTGCATGAAGATTAGGAAAAAATCTCACAAGCAGGTCGTTAATTACCGCACCAAACAAAAAGAAAAATTCAAATTCAAGAAACGGATCAGGAAAAGGATCAGCAGTGAAACTGGGCTATTGGAATGTCCGAACAATGATGCCTGGGCTCACCCAAGATCTGCAAGACATCAGCGACGCCGGAAAAACTGCCGTCATAAACAGCGAACTAAAGAGGCTCAATGTGGACATTGCCACTCTGCAGGAAACATGGCTGGTTGACTCAGGAACACTAAAGGAAAGGGACTACACCTTCTTCTGGCAAGGAAAGAGTTCTGATGCCCCAAGAGAGCACGGAGTAGGCTTTGCAGTAAGGAACAGCCTGCTGAACATGATTGAACCAGGCAGCGGCGGTTCAGGACGACTCTTGATTCTACGCCTCAACACCACCGAAGGCTATGTCACTCTCATCAGCGTTTATGCCCCAACTCTGTCCGCCTCTCCAGACACCAAGGATGAGTTCTACGAAAATCTTGCATCAACCATAAGGAACATCCCCAGGACAGAACAACTTGTTCTCCTGGGCGACTTCAACGCCAGAGTGGGTGCAGACAATGACTCATGGCCCTTCTGCCTCGGTTCCTTTGGAGTGGGGAAAATGAATGAGAATGGACAGCGACTGCTTGAGTTTTGCACCTGCCATGAACTGTGCATCGCCAACTCCTTCTTCAAGCACAAAGTCTCCTGGAGGCATCCCCGCTCAAAACATTGGCACCAACTGGATTTGATCCTAGTAAGACGTGCCGCTATCAAAAACGTTCTCCACACTCGCTCTTATCACAGCGCAGGCTGCGACACAGACCACTCTCTGGTATGTTGCAAGATCAGGCTACAACCAAAGAAGTTCCACTGCTCAAAGAAACAAGGGAACCCTCGCATTGACGTCAGCAAGATGTCTCAGCCAGATCTTGTAGAACAGTTCGCAGAGGCCTTTCAGAGAGAATACGACGCATTGCAGCTCAGAGACTCTGCCACTGAGAGATGGGAAACGCTACGAGACACCATGCACCGCATTGCTATGGCCACCTTTGGAAAGAAAACTGTGAAGTCCCACGACTGGTTTGAGGCCAAATCATCAGAGATGACTCCCACTGTTGAGGCCAAGCGTGCCGCACTCACCAAGTACAAGCAGTCACCCAGTGAGAAGAACCTGCAAATCCTCAGGGCTGCCAGAAGTAAGGTTCAGCTTAACGCCAGGCGCTGCGCAAACGAGTACTGGACAGAGCTCAGCGAAGAGATACAGAGTGCTGCTGAAAGAGACAACATCCGAGGAATGTATGATGGCATCAAGAAGGCACTGGGACCAACACAGAGCAAGATCGCCCCCCTCAAATCCTCCACTGGGGAAGTAATCAGCAATCCTAGCCAACAGATGGAAAGATGGGCGGAACACTACTCCGACCTCTACTCCACACAGAACATGGTGTCCCCCTTAGCCCTCGATGCCATCAAGTGCATGCCGGTAATGGAAGAACTTGACGCAGAGCCAACTGCGGACGAACTCAGCAAGGCCATTGATAGCCTGGCATCAGGGAAGGCACCTGGCAACGACGGAATTCCCCCAGACCTCATCAAGCACTGCAAGACTTCTCTTCTGCACCCTTTGCACGCAGTTCTCTGTCAGTGTTGGAATGAGGGAGCTGTACCACAGGACATGAGGGACGTCAAGATCGTCACCCTGTACAAAAACAAGGGCGAAAGGAGCGACTGCAACAACTACAGAGGTATCTCGCTCCTCAGCATTGTTGGCAAAGTCTATGCTCGGGTCCTCCTAATCCGCCTGCAGAAACTGGCTGAACGCGTCTACCCGGAATCACAGTGTGGTTTTCGAGCAGAGAGATCCACGGTAGACATGGTCTTCTCCCTTCGCCAAATCCAGGAGAAATGCAGAGAGCAGCGGATGCCCCTGTATGTGGCATTCATTGACCTCACCAAGGCCTTTGACCTAGTCAGCAGGGATGGCCTTTTCAGGGCTCTCCGAAAAATCGGCTGCCCCCCTAAACTGCACAGCTTAATTGAGTCCTTCCACTCAAACATGAAAGGGATGGTGCAGTTCAACGGAAACCTCTCCAAGCCCTTCGACGTACGCAGCGGTGTGAAACAAGGCTGCGTCCTGGCCCCAACCCTGTTTGGAATCTTCTTCGCTCTCCTCCTGAGGCATGCGTTCAGCACAGCGCAAGAAGGGATCCACCTGCGGACCAGATCAGATGGCAGGCTCTTCAACCTCGCCCGCCTCAGAGCAAGGACAAAGGTCCGTGAAGCCCTCATCAGAGACATGCTATTTGCCGACGATGCCGCAGTTGTGACCCATACTCAGCGGGACTTGCAGTCACTAATGGACCGCTTCTCCCAGGCCTGCAAAGATTTTGGTCTGACCATCAGTCTTAAGAAGACAAACGTCCTGGGCCAAGACACGCCATCTCCACCAGCCATCACCATTGATGACTACGAGCTTGAAGCCATCCATCAATTCACATATCTTGGGTCCACCATCACCGATAACCTCTCCCTTGACACAGAGGTCGACAAGAGGATCGGGAAGGCAGCCATAACACTAGCCCGCCTCACACAAAGGGTGTGGACAAATCCCAAGCTGACCACAAAGACAAAGATGGCTGTATACAACGCCTGTGTCCCCAGCACCTTGCTGTATGGCAGCGAGGCATGGACCACACATGCTCATCAGGAGAAAAGGCTCAATACCTTCCACCTGAGAAGCCTACAGCGCATACTTGGCATTTCCTGGCAAGACAAGGTGACCAACACCGAAGTCCTAACCTGCGCTGGCCTCCCAACCATGCATACCATGCTGAGACAACGTCGGCTGCGCTGGTTGGGCCACGTTTGCCGCATGGAAGATGGTCGCATCCCAAAAGACATCCTTTATGGTGAGCTTGCCACAGGGCAGAGAAACATTGGCCGGAGATACAAAGACGTTTGCAAGCGTGACATGAAGGCGCTTGAGATCAACACTGAGTCCTGGGAGGACCTCGCAGACGACCGCAACAGCTGGAGAACTACTCTCAAGAAACAACTGCGGATTGGTGAGGACAAACTGTCAGCTGCTGCAGCAGAAAAGCGACTTCGCAGAAAAGGGATGACAGCCAACAGACCAGCATCAGCATACACATGCGACCGCTGCGACAGAGACTGCCTCTCTCGCATTGGTCTGTACAGTCACAGGCGACGCTGCTTGGACCAAGCAGACAGCCCATCTAGACATTAGAACGGATGTACTTTGTCCATGGTCAGCCATGACCGAAGGAGGCCTACTACTATGTATGTATGCATAAATGTATGCATGCATATATGTATGT
>JAPXFY010000023.1:4331607-4349107 GCA_030674185.1 Monoplex corrugatus
CACAATGCGTGTAAATTGTCAGTATAAAGTGTACACTGCAGAGAGAAAACGTACACCATCGTTGTTACAAACAAACGCTATATTACATGTAAATAGTCAACATTGATACATTTTCTTTGGAAAAACAAAACATCAGAATTTTCAAAACAACCAGTCTTTCCGAAATTACTCGTAGATATGACTGCCTGTAAGTTTAGCATTACAATATTTTATTTTTATCTTATGCTTTATTACAATTCTTTTTCTTAATTAGAAATGTCTAGTAGGAGTCATTATTTCTTTCTTAATTTTTTCACGATCGTCGCACCTAGGGGTTTTTCTTTGTGGTCACCTTTATCTATATTTTCTAAGCCATCTTAATGGCCATTCAGTAGGCATGTTTTTTACAATGAATGATGATGATGACGATGAGGATGATAATCATAATGCTATCCGGTTCCATCTAGGACTGAGACAACGTGACAGGCTGCACTCTAAGCTTACTACCATAACATATCCTGACGTCAACCAGGTGGATACGGACAACTGCAGTGTTTTTCGGAAAAGTTGAGCAGCACTCTCAATGACACATCAATTGCATGGCTGAGACTCGAATGCGTGGTCCCTATCTTCTAAATGAATTCCCAACACACTCACCGTTTGGTAGGAACCAATTTGAGCCGAAAAAAAATCCCACAATGATTTTTTAACGGGACCGATGGGGATTCAAACCCACAACCTATCAATCCGTAATTCGTTGCGCTAACCACTGCACCATGTCGACTGGTTGCAATCATTTTGCTCATTTGATCAACATTTTCAAAAATCTTTCTATTAGAACATATGTTTTTTTTTTCTTATTTGAAGTAAATATTCTCTGGGATTTCATGTCCTAGGTTTTTTGATTCCGTGCCAGACACACTGATCACTTTGCAAGCTAAAAGCATGTGCTAATGTATTATGCAAATATATGTAATTAGTGATCCTGTGGGTGCTGTTCTACTTCTGGTCTCTCCTTCATTTCCCTTTTCGTCCCTTCACTGGTATCTCATGAAACATAGAACCAAATATGAAGTGACCTCCATCTGCTATAAGTGCTATATCGAGCACTAAGTCTTCACATATGGTCGTAAACTTTCTGTGTTTTAGGTATAGTGATGTGTAACGTCATCAGCTGAATCCTTATCAATTTAACCCTTTGACTCACGCACCCTATCCACTAACTGCAAAAAAATTAACCCTTTAACTCCCCCACCCTATCCACCAGCTTCCAGGGCGAGGGAGTCAAAGGGTTAAGTTTTTGTTTTGCTTGCATGGTTAACGATGCAGGATGCTGATGGACATGGTGCGGGAGTCAAAGGGTTAATTGATCAAATCGTCCAAATGCCATTTTCTTGTTATTGTTTATACAGACACATAAAAACACAGAGCTTGAGTTTCATGTTTACAGACGTATCATGATAATAAAGAGCATGGTTTTGGTTTCCACAAGCATATCCTATTGGCACAGATCAAGGACATGATTCCGGGATCCCGTTCTGCGATCGCCATTTTTTTTACCTGGCTTTGAACCCATTCTTCCAACGTGACCTTGTGTCTCTGAAGTCTACCCTCCAACCCCTTCCACATCTTCCACCTAGATTCAAATCCGCACTTCCAGCGTCTCAAAATCACGCCATCCTTGTGCCAGATGCCTTAACCACTTTCGTATTAGATACCTGCCCCATACAGAGGATTTTCAAGCTTTGTAAAGTCCACTTTTGTTCCTCGACAAGCCCAGCTGAAACTCTTTTCAGCTACTTCTGCCACTGCCTTTATGGCTCTGGTTCACTCCTGTCCAAAACTCGAGAGCTGTTTTCATAAGGTTATTGGCAGATGTGCCTATCAACGTACTTGCTTCACTCGCTATGGCAAGGACTTTGGCTTGAAAACCCGATTTCTTCTCAAGTTGCTGGCTTGTTTTTCAACATTTTTTTTTATTCTGATGCTGTACGCTGCGCCAGATCTAGATTTAAAATGATGGCTCTCTCTGAGGGTTGGAATATGTTTCCTTGAAATGCTGTGCCTGAAGTTATTTGTTTTTGTCTTGGGTTTGGGCTGCTCCAATAGTTTCCTGGCAAACTGGATGGGGTGAGTCTCTGATGATGGAACCTTGGGTCTTCTCTCTCTGTCTCTGTCTCTCTGTCTCTCTCTCTCTTTCTTTCTCTCTCTCTCTCTCTTCTTTCTCTCTCTCTCTCTTTGTTACTCTCTCTTTTTTCTCTCACTTTTTCTCTTTCTTTCTCTCTCTCTCTATCTTTCTCTTCCTTCCTGTCTCTCTCTCTTTCTCTCTCTCTCCCTCTCTCTCTCTCTTTCTGTCTCTCTCTGTCACTGTCTCTGTCTCTCCCAGCTCTCTCTCTGCCTCTCTCTTTTTCTCTTTTCTCTCTCTCTCTCTTTCTCTTTCCCTTTCTCCCTCTCTCTCTTTCTCTCTCTGTCTCTCTGTCTTATCCTCCATGTTGATTTGAGTTTGCTGAAAACAATATGTTTTGCTTTCAGATTTTTCCATATTTTCTGTAATCCTTGCTTCTCAGATTCCGAGACAGCCTTCATTTGTTCTTAAGATTTCTTTTTTTCTCCCTCTGGATATTTTCCATTTGAAGTTGACGTCTGAATTTCTGGGGAGTTTTTGTTTTTATCTTTGGCTATTTTATTCCATATACCTCACTTTACATATGCACTATCTCTAGACGTGGACAATTCGTGCTCTAGGTTGCTCCTTCCTATCAGCACATTCATTTTATGAACTATTTCTTTATCTAACCGCTTCCATCGCTCTTTCGCTCTTGTGGGTGGCAAGCTGAGTTTCTGGAACTTGGCATCAAGAGGCTGCATAAATTGCTCCTCCAATCCATCAGCGTGAATGTCTTTGGCACTGTGGTTTACTTCCTGGTCTTATTTTTCCTACGTCTTTTCTACTGGAGAAGTGCACTGCAGCTTATTCATCAGTCTTGGTATAGTCCTTTTTCAGTGCTGTGGAACTTCATGCTGTACTTGATAGAGAATCTCCCTCTACAGACACACAGGGATTTTATTTGTTCCATATTCAAGATAGATACAAGATACAAGATACAAGAATTTTATTTAGCCCAGAGCATTAAAATACATACAGGCACAAGAACGCATAAACAAATGTACACACATGCTCTTACTCTCTCTCACTCTCTCTTTCACCCCTCTCTCACCCTCTCCCTCCCGTCATCTCTCTCCCCCTCCCTCTTTGTCGAAACAATATCAAAGATAATGACTAATTCTAAATATGTACGGTTAAAAAAGCACATCATAAGAGTCAGATGCCTTGGTCAGGACTTTTAACAATGGACAAAAAGGGCAATACTCATTGAAAAACAACTTTGGTAGATATAGAAAAATTGATTAAAGATGCAACGCGATATGCACATTAAAATCAAAATGAGTTAAATACAATAAAATGAGTATGTAGACTAAGAGGACAAGGTTAAACAAGAGAAGAACAAGAACAAGACTTTATTTTAGCCCAATGCACAGACACAAGGAAAATGTTTTGGTTATGCATACAATCACACTCACGCCTCACAACAATTACAATATTCAACATAGAAGACAAATTCGTCGGTCATCCACGGAATCGAAGAAACACACGCACACAACACACACACACTCTCACGCCAAGGCGCCCATAATTATCCAAGCCACCTTACCTATCTTGAACGGTCCGTTGTAGATTTCCACTCGTGGTATTATCGGTGCCGATGAATTCATTATCATCTCCCTCTTTGGTGAATTCCAGAAGCATCTTTCGTGTATGGAACTAGAGGCAAATTGAAGAAAGGTAAAGTAAGGAGCCAGCTCACAGAAACTGTGCATCTAGTCTTTCCAAGTGTCATCAAACCTTTCCTGGGCTTCCTCTGGACGGTTCCTGGAAGTCAACGTCAGCGACAAGAGACTCTAAGGAGAGCTGGACAGCAGTAGATCATGATGACAATACAGACCTTGATTTTGTCACAATACAGACCTTGATTTTGTCACAATACAGACCTTGATTTTGTCACAATACACACTTGATTTGTCACAATACACACCTTGATTTTGTCACAATACACACCTTGATTTTGTCACAATACAGACCTTGATTTTGTCACAATACACACCTTGATTTTGTCACAATACACACCTTGATTTTGTCACAATACACACCTTGATTTTGTCACAATACACACCTTGATTTTGTCACAATACAGACCTTGATTTTGTCACAATACACACCTTGATTTTGTCACAATACACACCTTGATTTTGTCACAATACACACCTTGATTTTGTCACAATACACACCTTGATTTTGTCACAATACACACCTTGATTTTGTCACAATACACACCTTGATTTTGTCACAATACAGACCTTAATTTTGTCACAATACAGACCTTGATTTTGTCACAATACAGACCTTGATTTTGTCACAATACACACCTTGATTTTGTCACAATACACACCTTGATTTTGTCACAATATACACCTTGATTTTGTCACAATGGATGATTTCCTTGTGGGCTGTGGCAATGATATTTGGTAGAAGAAAACATCAAACTCGAAATTCATGTTCTGTTAGTTCGTTGTGTAAGATTTAATTCTACAGGCGTGACTACCAGAGATATCAAAATCAACAGGCAAAAAAGGTCGTTCAGGTGTATGAATCGAGATCAGCAAAACGTCATGGCATCATGAAAGGTTCTATCATGGATGTAGAAAATGTGGTTTTTGTTAAACAAATTCGACATTCTACCAATTGTCGTGGTATAGTAAACTGACAACCAGTTAGAAGAGTGTGGGTTCGAAGCCTATCATTCTTGTCAATTCATCGCGAGATTTTTTGGCCCCGTCTGGCTCCTAAGTAGAGTTGAGTGCGCTTTGAGCTTATTTGGAGAAATTGGATCACAAAGTGAAATCTCACTAACTTGTCGAATGCGTCATTGAGGGCGTTGCTCAACCTGGTGTCTGTTTATCTCAGGCCTGGCTGATAGAGGATATACATGTATTATGAAACGAAGTTTAGAGTACTGGCTTGTCATGGATTCTCAATTCAAAACAGAACTCTACAACATCATGATTATCATTCCCATCATCATTAACATCATGGCATTGTGGAACCTTGTCCTACATTCTGAGGCCACTGAGGTGGCATAGGACTTGGAACAGATAAAAAGCTCCACGTTCCTCTTGTAATGATAACGGGCCTCAATTGCTCAGTTGGTTGAGCGTCAGATTCACATACTAATGGTTGTTGGTTCGAATCCCGGTGTGGGCAGTATTAAAATTGGCCTTCTTACTGTCCCATCTTAACATCATTGTTGTTAGATAAGTCCCCCTTTCTTCCACTTCCCTGGGATGGTTATTCCCGTCGGCCATATCACCTGAGGTGGGTGCCAGCGTAAAAACTGAACCAAACCAACCAAGGTGTAATGATGATGGTTCCGTCAGTTTGATTAGACGATGGTTGCGCCTTGTTAAAGACTCAGACGTGGAACGGCACCTGTAGTGGCTGAACAAGCCGATACTTTTTTTAAAGGGTCATCGCACTCAGGGAGGCTGCCTTTGTGCTCACCTTTTTTTTCGCTCCATTTTCTACACCACCTTAATGGCCACAGATGCTGGGATATTTTTGTTTACAATGCGATGATGATGATGTCGATGAGGATGATAGTCATGATGCTATGGAGTTCCATCAAGGATTGAGACTACGTGACGGGGCTGTACTCCACGCTTACTATCATAATATATCCTGGCGTCAACCAGGCCCGAGAGATACAGACACCTGCTGTGCTGGTCAGAAGATTTGAGCAACACCCTCAATGACGCATCCGTGAAGTGGATGAGACTCGACCGTCTGGTCCCAGTCTTCCCAATGAGCCCATAGCACACCCAACTCTGGGTTAGAGCCGAAAAATCCCACAATGATTTTTTAAGGTACTGATCGGGATTCGAACCCGCAACCTTCCAGTCGGTAGTCCGTTGCGTTAACCACTACACCACGGCGATACTTGATGGGCAGTCCTTGGCACAGCCCACACACATGAAGGCTGATGGCTGTGGCTGGGTGGTCGCTGCCTCAGCTTTCCTTCTTTCTCTTCTGTCCGACTACGGTCGAGTTCGTTTCTCCTCTGCAGTGGCGATGCCTGCACGTACGGCCTGTCGCCAGGTACGGCGATATGTAGATGTCCCTTTCCAAGTGTTCACACTGCTATCAGGAGAATTCAGATCAAGTGTGCAGCCTTTTGTACAGATGCAAAATGTAACCATTTTCCCCATTGAACATATAAGCATGAACCCACACAGATAGAGATACGCGCGATGAAAAGTGACGTTGGGTGAACAGTTATCATTCGGGCTGGTCATGTCATAAGATCTGACAAGAGATGGACCACCAAAGTGACGAACAGAGGTCGCCAGAGAACCAGATGGCGAGACGATCTAGAAAAGTTCGACAAACAATGGACCAGAACAGCCATAAACCGGCAACAGTGGCGTGCGATGAGGACGGCTTATGTCCAACAACGGACCCAAAACAAGCTGAAGTGATGTGGAAGTGAACAGTTCTCAAGATATTTTTGATCTCTTTGACCTAGAAGAAAATACCGACAGCCAAACAATACTGAAATATATTACTTTTCATCTGATTTCCGAAGGTGAGCAACGCTGGGCCTGGTTAGTGGTATTAGGAGGTGACTGCATGAGAACGCTGGAGAGGGGGATGGGATGGTTGGCCCACGTACACACGAAATCCTAAGCAAGAGGAAAATACATTCCCAACTTCTAAATGATAACAATGGTAATTTGTATAGCATAACGTCCCTGGAAGCAAACTCGGCCTCGCTGTGCACTTTACATGAAATACTATACGTATAAAACATAAGCTGACAATAGATTAATAATATAAACATGATATGGCAGAGAACAAGGAAAAAAAACACAACAGTATTGCACGTGTATGATACGAAAACATTTTTCCCATTGAGCTTATATGCCTACATCCACCCATCCGTCACACACTCCGTCACACACACACACACGCACACACACACACACACACACACACACACACACACACACACACACACACACGCACACACAACACAACACACACCACATGCACACACACACATGCACACACACACACATGCACACAACAACACACACAACCACACAAACACAGAAACACACACACACACACACACACACACACACACACACACACACACACACACACACACACACAACACACACACTCACACACACACAGGCACGTGCGCATGCTCGTAACAGATACGTAAAGAAATATAAATACCTATACAGGTGCTCAGTCTGGCAAACGTACACACACACACACACAAACACACACACACACACACACACACACACACACACACCACACACACACACACACAAACACACACCACAACACAAAACACACACAAACAACACATAAGAGAGAGAGAGAGAGCAGGTGCGCATGCTCGTAACATATACGTAAAACGATATAAATACCTAACAGGTGTCAGTCTGCAAACGTACCACACATCACACACACACACACACACACACACACACAACCACACACACACACACACACAACACACACACACACACACACAACCACACACACAAACACACACAAACACACACACACACAACACACACACACACACACACACAAACAAAACACACACAACAACACACACACACACACACACAACACACACACACACACACACACACAAACACACACACACACAACAACACACACACACACAACACACAACACAAACACACACACACACACACACACACACACACACACACACACACACACACACACACACAAACACACACACACACTGCTTTAGGCTTGCTAAAGAAATCGATGAAATACACCCATAGTTTGGATGACGTTTTGAACATGGTTTCATCATCAGTACTTAATACCTCTCTGTGGAAAGGGCAGAGCCATCGGTCATCTTCATTCGCCTGTGGCTGTTCTGGCTCATTTCTGCTGCACGCAAACCGGGTCCATTTTTTTGCTGTCAAAAAAGGATGATTGGGCCTCACCTGTCTGACAGGCAAGAAAAATAAACACACTCCCACCCACACTGCGTAGTACAAGACCGTGGAAAAAAGCTGTCAAGCCACGGGTATTAAGTTTGCACCAGCCAGCCAGTCGCCGTGGTGTAGCGGTTAGCTTGGCAACAGACTACCAACTGGAAGGTTGCGGGTTCGAATTCCCGTCAGTCCCTTCACAAAATGATTGTGGGATTTTTTCAGCTCTAACCGGCTCCTACCTAGAATTGGGTGTGTGTGGCACATAGGGAAGACTGACCACACAGTGGAGTCTCATTCACTTCACGGGTGTGTCACTGAGGGAATTGCTCAAATCATCTGACCAGCACAGCAGGTGTCTGTATTTCCTAAGCCTGCTTAGTGCCAGGATATATTATGGTAGTAAGCGTACAGCCCTGCCACGCAGTCTTCACTCTAGATGGAACTCCAAGGCATCACGATTATCATCCTCATCGACATCATCATCATCGCATTGTAAAACCTGTTCCAGCTTCAGTGGCCATTAAGGTAGCGTTGAAAATGGGACGGAGAAAAGGTGAGCACAAAGGTAACCTCCCTGAGTGCGATCATTCAAAAAAAAAGTTTGCATCAGCCTTCTCCTCAATAGTTTGCACCAGAGCAGCTTCCCCTCAACAGTTTGCATCTGTCTTCCCCTCAACAGTTTCATCAGTTTCCCCCTCAATCAGTTTGCATCGGTTTCCCCCTCAACAGTTTGCATCTGTCTTCCCCTCAACAGTTTGCATCAGTTTTCCCCTCAATAGTTTGCATTCTATCTTCCCCTCAACAGTTTGCATCTGTCTTCCCCTCAACAGTTTGCATCTGTCTTCCCCTCAACAGTTTGCATCTGTCTTCCCCTCAACAGTTTGCATCTGTCTTCCCCTCAACAGTTTGCATCTGTCTTCCCCTCAACAGTTTGCATCAGTTTCCCCTCAACAGTTTGCATCTGTCTTCCCCTCAACAGTTTGCATCTGTCTTCCCCTCAACAGTTTGCATCTTCTTCCCCTCAACAGTTTGCATCTGTCTTCCCCTCAACAGTTTGCATCGTCTTTCCCCTCAACAGTTTGCATCTGTCTTCCCCTCAACAGCTTGCATTTAGTCTTTCCCTCAACAGTTTGCATCTGTCTTCCCCTCAACAGTTTGCATTAGTCTTTCCCTCAACAGTTTGCATCTGTCTTCCCCTCAACAGTTTGCATCAGTCTTTCCCTCAATAGTTTGCAACAGTTTCCCCTCAACAGTTTGCACAGCCTTCTCCTCAACAGTTGCATTGTCTTTCCCCTCAACAGTTTGCATCTGTCTTCCCTCAACAGTTTGCACCAGTCTTCCCTCAATAGTTTGCAATCAGTCTTCCCCTCAACAGTTTGCACAGCTTCTCCTCAACAGTTTGCACACTTCCTAGTCATCTCCTCCTCAACAGTTTGCAACAGTCTTCCCCTCAACAGTTTGCACCAGCCTTTCCTCAACAGTTTGCATCAGCCTTCCCTCGACAGTTTGCACCAGCCTTCCCCTCGACAGTTTGCACCAGCCTTCCCCTCGACAGTTTGCATCAGCTTCCCCTCAACAGTTTGCACCAGCCTTCCCCTCAACAGTTTGCACCAGCCTTCCCCTCAACAGTTTGCACCAGCCTTCCCCTCGAACAGTTTGCACCAGCCTTCCCCTCAACAGTTTGCACCAGCCTTCCCCTCAACAGTTTGCACCAGCCTTCCCCTCAACAGTTTCACAGCCTTCCCCTCAACAATTTGCACCAGCCTTCCCCTCGAACAGTTTGCACCAGCCTTCCCCTCAACAGTTTTGCACCAGCCTTCCCCTCAATAGTTTGCACCAGCCTTCCCCTCAATAGTTTGCACCAGCCTTCCCCTCAATAGTTTGCACCAGCCTTCCCTCAACAGTTTGCACTAGCCTTCCCCTCAATAGTTTGCACCAGCCTTCCCCTCAACAATTTGCACAGCCTTCCCCTAACAGTTTGCACCAGCCTTCCCTCAACAGTTTGCACCAGCCTTCCCCTCAACAGTTTGCACTAGCCTTCCCCTCAACAGTTTGCACCAGCCTTCCCCTCAACAGTTTGCACCAGCCTTCCCCTAACAGTTTGCACCAGCCTTCCCCTTAACAGTTTGCACCAGCCTTCTCCTCAACAATTTGCACCAGCCTTCCCCTCAACAGTTTGCACCAGCCTTCCCCTCAACAATTTGCACCAGCCTTCCCCTCAACAGTTTGCACTAGCCTTCTCCTCAACAGTTTGCACCAGCCTTCCCCTCAAAGTTTGCACCAGCCTTCTCCTCGACAGTTTGAGAGGAAGAGGGAGAAAGTTTTGGGGAGACAGAAAGAAAAAGAGAGAAGGAACAGGAGAGGGAAGTGACGGGGAAAGAGAGAGAGACTCAGAGACAGAGACAGAGACAGAGACAGACAGACAGACAGACAGGCAGGCACGCAGACAGAGATAGAAACAGAGGCCGAGACAGACGGGCAGACAGAAAGAGAAGAGAGACAGACAGACGGACAGAGACAGAGGCTGAGACAGCAATGAACAGAGAACACACACACGCACACACACACACACACACACACACACACACACACACCCACACACACACACCACGCACGCCGCACACACACACACACACACACACACACACACACACACACACACACAGTGAGAAATCAAGCCAACTGAAAAGAATATTACTGAACACATATGAGTGATATTTCTCCATCACTTCTCTCTCTCTCTGTCTGTCTTCCTCTCTCTCTCTCTGTCTCCTTCTCTCTGTCTCTCTGTCTCTCTCTCTCTCTCTCTGTCTGCTGTCTGTCTGTCTCTGTCTCTCTGTCTGTCTCTGTCTGTCTGTCTCTGTCTCTCTCTCTGTCTCTGCTTCTTCTCTGTCTCTGTCCTCTCTCTCTCTCTGTCTGTCTGTCTCTCTCTCTGTCACTTTACCCGTCATGTCCATTCCCCCCCCCCCCCCCCCCACCCTAGTTCTGAGATCCAGACGAGACCAGACCAAGCACAAAGTGGGTTTAAATGTTTTCCCTGTTGTCACAATGTTTACAGTGGCCTGCCTCTTTTCATTGAAGGGAGAGAGGGAAAGACGTTTTGCAACACCGATTCATTGCCCTATGTTGACATTTTAGCGCCAACGAAACATCTTGCATCGATCTGGGAGATTTTTTTTTTTTTTTTTTACTGCTTTTTTTTGTATGAATCAGGGTTCGATTCTTTTGAGCAAAGCGTGAAAGACAGCTACTACGTCCATGGAGGGCAACAGGTGCACAACTTTTTGACCAAAAAATGTATGGCACTTTAAGCCTTTTTTTCCATATTCATTTCTTTAGTCAATGGGGATTTACCATGTGAAACTCGGCTGCTCTCCCCATTGAGAGCGCGTCGCCGCAGTTTAGCGCCACCTGTTTTTTTCGACCAAGACTTCAGAAAGGCAGGAAGACTAATTGGCCAATGACCAACAAAGGAACAATAATATTCCATTCATCAATCTATTGGATAACCATTTTGAGAGAGAGAAAGAGAGAGAGAAAAGATAAAGAGAGAGACAGACAGACAGACAGACAGAGACAGAGAGAAAGAGAAAGTGATAGACAGAGACAGACAGACAGACAGACAGACAGACAGAGAGCGAGGAAGAGCGAGACAGCCAGCAAAGCAGACAGAGATAGAGACAAAAGCAGAGACAGAGATGGACAGACATACACACACACACACACACACACACACACACACACACACACACACACACACACAACAAAAACACACACACACAGCACACACACAGGCACAGACACACACACACAACACACACACACACACACACACACACACACACACACACACACACACACACACACACACACACACACACACACACACACACAGTAAGAAATCAAAACACTGAAAAGAATATTATTGAACACAGTATGAGTGAGATCTCTCTATCACTTCTCTCTCTCTCTCTCTGTCTGTCTGTCTGTCTCTTCTGTCTCTGTCTCTGTCTCTCTCTCTGTCTCTCTCTCTGTCTGTCTGTTGTCTCTCTGTCTGTCTGTCTGTCTGTTCTGTCTTGTCTGTCTCTGTCTCTCTCTCTCTCTCTCTCTCTCTCTCTGTCTCTCCTCTCTCTCTCTTCATTGTCCATTTTCTCCCCCGTTCTCAGGGCCAGACCAGACGAGACCAGACCAAGCACAAAGTGGGTTTAAATGTTTTCCCTGTTGTCACAATGTTTACAGTGGCCTGCCTCTTTTCATTGAAGGGAGAGAGGGAAAGACGTTTTGCAACACCGATTCATTGCCCTATGTTGACATTTTAGCGCCAACGAAAACACCTTGCATCGATCTGGGAGATTTTCTTTTTTTTTTTACTGCTTTTTTTTGTATGAATCAGGGTTCGATTCTTTTGAGCAAAGCGTGAGAGACAGCTACTACGTCCATGGAGGGCAACAGGTGCACAACTTTTTGACCAAAAAATGTTATCGCACTTTAAACATTTTTTTCCATATTCATTTCTTTTGTCACAGTAGATTTATCATGTGAAACTCAGGCTGCTCTCCCCTTTGAGAGCGCGTCGCCGCAGTTTAGCGCCACCTGTTTTTTTTCGACCAAGACTTCAGAAAGGAAGGAAGACTAATTGGCCTTCAAAAGGGGGAAGGACCTGGAAAAATCAAACTATCACTGCAATGTTTTATAGTAGGACAGCCGGACGAATATCATGATCTTTATACGATTTTCAACTGCCGTGGGATCTTAAGCGTGCGCTGACCAGAAGACACACTGGTCCGACTCGTTTTTCGTCCCCTTCCGAAGGGTTAGATGTTCGGGTCCATTTTTTTGGTCAAACGGAGGAGAAAAATCGAGGTCTCAACGGGGAACCTCGAGTTTAGTTATTGGCAGGTGAATATCTGAACCATCCTGCCAGTCTTCAGTCTTCCTTTTTCAGCTAAACCCACATCTGTTGTCTTACTATCAACACTGTCTCAATGGCTGCAGAAGCTGGGACAAGTTTTCATAATACTATATTGATGGAGACGATAATCATGATCCTCTAGAGTTTTCTTCTGGATTGAGATTGCGTGACAGGGCTGTTCTCTACGCTTACTACTATAAAACATCCTGGCGTTAACCAGGCCCGATAGATACACACACCCGAGGTGTTGACTGGGAACATTTGAGCAACAGCCACAACGACGCGTCCTTAAAGTAGATGAGAGAAGACTGTGGGTCCTAAGTCTTCCCAACGAGCCCATGGCACGTTCAACCCTGGATAGGAGACGGTTCGGGCTGACAAAATAAATCTCAAAATGTTCTGCAATATGGGAGATAATTCCTACGTGATTCTCAAGAGTTATGTTCTTTAATTGATATCATAAAATCTCTCCCTGCTTCCCTCTTATTTCTTTGGTATTACCTATACGCCTTGGAAGCAACCCTGTACATGTTCTGTCTTGTCTATGTGTGTGTGTTTGTTTGGTCAGTTCAAGAACAAAAGACTATGTCAATCTTGAACATAGGACCAATATATTGTATGTATTTCTCTCCTCTCTCTCATAGTTGCGTGTAGGGTAGTTGCAGAGTATAAAGTAAGCTTGGGCGCTACTTTTTTTAGGAATGTTCTAAGTTTACGGTTTTTGGGCTTTGTATCTGCTTCTATGCTAGCTGAATGGGTAGCGCAAACTGTGTTGGATTTGAGAAGTTCTGCAATATGGGAGATAATTCCTACGTGACTCTCAAGGGTCATGTTCTTTAATTGATATCAAATCTCAAAATGATTTCGATAAAAGTGATAGGAATCGAACCCACAGACAGTTGCGCTTACCACTGCAACGCGGCGATTGATGGCAGGTTTTCACCTCAACCACTTCTGTCAATGGAAAGTAGTGACAAAAAATGACAACACAGAACTCTTTTGGGTCTCTGTGATTAGAATGAGTACTCTTTATACCTCCACCAGACGATAGATACACATCAGAAGTAGCCAGCAGAATCGGCCAAGCCAAAACAGCATTCAAAAAGATGACAAGCATTCTTACCAACAAATCACTATCAATTAACATCAGGAAGACAGTTCTTGAATGTTATATAGAACCGATACTGTTGTACGGTTGTGAGGCGTGGACAGCCAACACGCAAAGTCAGAACAAGATTGAGGCAGCTGAAATGTGGCTTTTAAGAATAATGTTGAGAGTGCCATGGACAACAAAGAAAACAAGCAAGACAGTCTTAAAGGAGGCAGACACAAGAACATTAACGAAGAAGATTAGAAAAAAGACAGGCAAAATTTATAGGCCATTTTATGAGGAAAGAGAAATTAGAGCACTTAGTCACAACAGGAAAGCTAGAGGGAAAAAGAGCAACAGGGAGAAAATAGTGGACAAATTTGCAGGGTGGCTGAGGAAAGAGAGGGTGGGAGATGTACATGCAGCAACAAGGGATAGATTCGTTGGAGGGCCGTGATCCCAAACGCCATGCAGCATGATGATGATGATGAGTAGTGTGTAATATATATATATATTATATATATATATATATATATATTATATATATATGCAAGCATAAAAACAGCCAGCATGCATGCCCTTTGAAGGTGCAGACTGTGGCAACAACATGGTGGCAGTGGTCAGCTTACCTAACAGTTTGACTTCTCTGTATGCTTGTGTAAAACATAGTGGGTCTGGCTAGTTCTAATTCATACTGCTCATAGCCCAACCAACTACTAGAGCCATACTAGGGTCCAGCGAAGAGTGGAGGAAAGCGCTATACAAGCATGATTCATAACCCTCCTTTTTCTGTAAACTTGACACCAAGACATTCAGACGTTACTGAGATTCTTGCAACTAATGCATCATTATGTATCCATTTGTTCATCCACAAACCGCTTAATTCCACCTGCACTCTGAACTCTTATTTTTTGTTCTGTGACAAAGTGGAAGTTAAAAACTAGAAACAATCCAGGCTAGAAATCCAATACTTTGAACCGAAAATAGAACTTAAACAATGAATAATCGAAACTTGGCTAGGGAGAAATAGACTACATGTACATGCCTTCCAATCCGCTTGCACGAATGTGCACGGGTGCGAAATCACTCTTGGGGAATTGTACATATTTCCAGTTTGCCCAGCTGTAAATGAGTACGTATTTTTCTTTACACATAAGGAAAAGTGAAATGCCAATAAAGAGGAGGTTGTCACCATCTTCAAAACGCTCGTTCGGAGAAAACATTATATCTGAACTCCTCCTAATATTTCAGGGCTATAGGAAACCCATAATATTTTATCTTTCTATTCCTAACACAGTAGGAAACCCATAATATTTTATCTTTCTATTCCTAACACAACAGGAAACCCACAATATTTTATCTTTCTATTCCTAACACAGTAGGAAACCCATAATATTTTATCTTTCTATTCCTAACACAACAGGAAACCCATAATATTTTATCTTTCTATTCCTAACACAATAGGAAACCCATAATATTTTATGTTTCTATTCCTAACACAATAGAAACCCATAATATTTTATCTTTCTATTCCTAACACAACAGGAAACCCAAAATATTTTATGTTTCTATTCCTAACACAATAGGAAACCCATAATATTTTATGTTTCTATTCCTAACACAACAGGAAACCCATAATATTTTATCTTTCTATTCCTAACACAGTAGGAAACCCATAATATTTTATCTTTCTATTCCTAACACAGTAGGAAACCCATAATATTTTATCTTTCTATTCCTAACACAACAGGAAACCCACAATATTTTATCTTTCTATTCCTAACACAATAGGCAACCCATAATATTTTATCTTTCTATTCCTAACACAGTAGGAAACCCATAATATTTTATCTTTCTATTCCTAACACAATAGGAAACCCATAATATTTTATCTTTCTATTCCTAACACAGTAGGAAACCCATAATATTTTATCTTTCTATTCCTAACACAACAGGAAACCACAATATTTTATCTTTCTATTCCTAACACAATAGGCAACCCATAACATTATTTTTATCTTTCTATTCCTAACACAATAGGAAACCCATAATATTTTATGTTTCTATTCCTAAAACAATAGGAAACCCATAATATTTTATGTTTCTATTCCTAACACAATAGGAAACCCATAATATTTTATCTTTCTATTCCTAACACAATCCAAGATATCTTAATCTTTTATCTTTATATTCTTAACACAAGCCATGATATCTTAATCTTTTTTCTTTGTATTCCTAAAACAAGCCATGATATCTTAATCTTTTTTCTTTGTATTCCTAAAACAAGCCATGATGTCTTAATCTTTTTTCTTTGTATTCTTAACACAAGCCATGATGTCTTAATCTTTTTTCTTTGTATTCTTAACACAAGCCATATTATCTTAATCTTTTACCTTTATATTCCAAATACAAACCATGATATCTTAATCGTATATTATTTCTTTATTCCTTATACAAGCCTTGATATCTTGATCATTTACCTGTATATTCGTAACACAAGGTATGGTATCTTAATATTTTACCTTTATTTCCTAACGTGAGCCATGGTATCTTTATCTTGTACTTTTATACTGCTAACACAAGCTGTGATGTCTTAATCTTTCAGCTTTAGATTCCTAACACAAGCCATGATGTCTTAATCTTTTATCTTTATAATCCTAACACAAATCATGCTGTCTTAATTATTTACCTTTATATATCTAACACATGTCATGATGTCTTATTATTTTTACCTAAGTAGACCTATTCCTAACACAAGCCATGATGTCTTAATGTTTTATCTTTATATTCCCAACACAAGCCATGATATCTTAATATTTTACCTTTATATTCCTAGCATAAACCACATCTTAATCTTTAACGTTTATGTTCCTAACATAAGCCATGATATCTTAATCTTTCATCTTTATATTCCTAACACAAACCATGATGTCTTAATCGAAAGTTATCTACATTCTTAAAACAAGCCATGATGTCTTAATCTTTTGCCTTTATATTCCTTACACTAGCCATGATATCGTAATCTTATATTTTCATATTCCTAACACAAGTCATGATGTCTTAAAAGATCTTTTACCTTTATATTCCTAACACAAACCATGGTGTCTTAAATTTTTACCTTTCCATTCCTAACCACAACCCATGATGTCTTAATCCTTTATCTTTATATTTCTGACACAAGCCATAATGTCTAATCATTTACCTTTGTATTCTCAACACAAGCCATGATGTCTTAATCTTTTGTCTTTATATTCCTAATGTAAACCATAATGTCTTAATCTTTTTCCTTTATATTTCCAACACAAATCATGATGTCTTGATCTTTTACCTTTGTATTTCTGAAAAAAAAGTCATGATGTCTTAATCTTTTACCTTTACATACCTAACATAGACCACGATGTTTTAAAGTC
>JAPXFY010000023.1:4359107-4361607 GCA_030674185.1 Monoplex corrugatus
TCTAACCCAAAAAACAAAAAAAAACTGGAAAGAAAACAAAACAATCAATGTGAGTTTCAACCCAATACACAATGCTCAGATCCATTCGGTGTGTGTTTGTGTTTAGATAGATCTCTCAAGTTCAGCCTTCCCGTTTTCGTGCAGCCTCAAACAACAGACCAGCCACAACGCTAAGCTGAAGTGACAGACAGGCCCTATGCATGCTGACCGCAATGATTTTCTTGAAGAAATTAGGTTGCACCAGACCCATTGTTCTTGCCACCCCCTTGTGTGATTCAGAGGTGATCTGAGTACTAGTAAATCACTTATTTTGCTGGCTCCTTGTGGAAGCCAGCTTGTGCCTAGAGAAGCGGAGCTGTTGTGTTTTCTGTTTGTGTGCACTTGTAGAAGGGAGAAGAGAAGGGAAGGGGAAAGTCTAGAAATGTATAGTGGTTTGGGTTGGGGAGACAGAGGGAGGGAGGGGAGGAGAGATATATAGCGGAAGGGAGAGAGAGAGGAATGGGAGACAGAGAGAGAGGAAAGGAGAGAGAGAGAGGTACAGAGACAGAGAGAGAGGAAGGGAGAGAGAAAGAGAGAGAGGAAGGGAGAGAGAGAGAGGGACAGAGACACAGAGAGAGGAAGGGAGAGAGAGAGAGAGAGAGGAAGAGAGAAAGAGAGGAAGAGAGAAAGAGAGGAAAGGAGAGAGAGAGATACAGACAGACAGACAGAGACAGAGACAGAGAGTTAAAGAGAGATAGACAGACAGAGACAGAAAGAGAAACAAAGAGAGAGAGAGAGAAACAGAGACAGAGACAGAGAGATAACCTGGGAATTTCAATGAATGTTGGCCAACGGCCCCTGTCAGGAGGAGATGGAGGGAATAAGACATAACTTTTTGTTTAACGGATTAAGTGATCTTTAGTTTCCAATGGTAAAGAAGATGGCACAATACACCAGAGTTTGCTCGATTTCTCATGTCCATGGTTGCTTAAGTCTACTCGCTAAAGCTAGAATAAAACCAGTCACCGTGGGATAGTGGTTAACACAATGGACTATAGACTAGAAGATTGCGGGTTCGAATCCCCATCAGTACCTTCAAAAATCATTGTGAATTTTTCGGCTCTAACCGGCTCCTACCCAGAGATGGGGGTGCTATATGGGCTCATTGGGAAGACTGGGACCACACAGTCGAGTCTCATCCACTTTGCGGATAAGTCATTGAGGGTGTGGCTCAAATCTTCTGACCAGCATCGCAGGTGCTGTATCTCTCGGGCCTGGTTGACGCCAGGATATATTATGATAGTAAGCGTAGAGTACAACCCTGTCACGCAGTCTCAATCCTACATGGAACTCCATAGCATCATGATTATCATCCACATCGACATCATCATCATCGCATAATAAAAACTGTTTTAGCTTCTGTGGCCATTAAAGTGGCGTAGAAAAATAAGACCGGGGGAAAAAAAGGTGAGCACTTCGATAACCTCCCTAAGGACAATGATCCTTTAAAAAAATACATAAATAAATAACAAAAAGCTAGAATAAAACATGCGTAAAAAATAATGAATAAAAGTGTAATCATAAAACACTAAGTTGCTAAGCTTGACGTACACGTGGTCACGAATCCAACATAGATCAAAGTATGTATACATGGACGTTATTTTGTATATCACTAATACAGAAATCGTCAAACATTAATTCATGCTTGGACATGAAAATCACTATTTTCTTTCATGTGAAAAGCAGCGATAAGAAATTTCGCCAAGTTGACTAGATGGTTCCTTTAAACCCATCTGTCATTTTGGTATTAAAATCTCCTCTAAATTATCGTCCTTGCAATGGCTGATCTTGCTGACGTATAGGACTTGCGTGCAGGCTTAAGAGGTTTGTGCCATGATCATTTTGGATCCTCTCCATGACATGGCATCAGCGGTTTCAGTGCATATGGAATCTTTTCCGAGTGTGAAGACGCTATCTTAAGAAATTGTTATTCTTATTTGTTGTTATTTAAAGCCCAGCCGCCTGCGTGGAGCTATAATAATAATTAATAATTACAATATTTATATAGCGCAAAATCTTGATAAAAAAAATCAAATCAAAGCGCTGAAGCAGACACACACGCAAGCACGCACGCACGCACGCACGCACACACACGCACGCACACACACACACACACACACACACACACACACACACACACACACACACACGCATGGCTATAAATGGGGAGAAAGAATAAAAGCAATAAAAGCAATGGAAAATTATAGAGAGCATAGCATATACAATTATATATTATAACCATGTGATTCCCCTCCGAATAGAATGGGAGTTGATGATGGTGGACAGGGGGGAGGTGTAAAGAGTGAAAAGAACAGGGCCAAGGACAGATCCTTGTGGAACACCACAGGTCAGGTATGCAGGTTGAGAGTAAGTGCCATTGATGAGAACGGTTTGTTTTCTGTTTGATAGGTATGAAGTGAACCAAGACAGAGCAATGTCAGAGATGCCAAAAGTATGATGA
>JAPXFY010000023.1:4366607-4376607 GCA_030674185.1 Monoplex corrugatus
TCTACCTGGTGCTCTCTTTCCCTCCAGCTTTCCCGTTGTGACTCCCCTTTCCTCATAAAATGGCCTATAAATGTTGCCTGTCTTTTCCTAATCTTCCTTATGAATGATCTACTTGTGACTGCCTCCATCAAGACTGTCTCGTTTGTTTTCTTTGCTGTCCATGGAACTCTCAACATTCTTCTTAGAAACCATATCTCGGCTGCCTCAATCTTGTTCTGGCTTTGCTTGTTGACTGTTCACGCCTCACAACCATAATTATAACATTATCAGTTCTATATAACATTCAAGAACTCTCTTCTTGATGTTAATTGATAAGCATTTGTTGGTAAGAATGCTTTTCATTTTCTTCAATGCTGTTTTGGCTTGGACGATTCTGCTGGCTATTTCTGATGTGCATCTGCCGCCTGGTGAGATGATCGCTCCCAGGTATTTAAACTTATCAACCTGTCTCAAGGTTGTGCCCGTTGCTGTTATTTTGCATTATGGGATTTCATGCTTTTTACTACTGATCACCATGACTTCAGTCTTCTTGCTGTTTAGTTCCAACCCCTTACTTCTGTTTCTAGTATATTCACAAGGCTCTGTAAGTCCTTTACATTTTCTGCATTTTAATCCATGCCGACAACAACTAATTTGGGAATTAGAAAGCGGTGTTTTATGATTCTTTGTGTGTTTTGTGAATCAGAAAGGGACATTCATGTGGATAGGACAGCAATGCCATGAACACTGAAAAACGATGCTTTGTGGATAGGAAAGTCATTTCTTTGTGGAACAAAGAACAGGGTTGTTTTGTTTGTTCGTTTGGTCATTTGCGCACGTGTGAGTCTGTGTTATATGTGTGTGTGTTACATGCAAGTGTATGTGTGTGTGTGTGTGTGTGTGTGTGTGTCTGTGTGTGTGTGTGTGTGTGTGTGTGTGTGTGTGTGTTTGAGTGTGTGTGTGTTTGAGTGTGTGTGTGTTTGAGTGTGTGTTTGCGTGTGTGTGTGTGTGTGTGTGTGTGTGTATGTGTGTGTGTGTGTGTGTGTGTGTGTGTGTATGTGTATGTGTGTGTGTGATTGTATGTGTGTGTGTGTGTGCGTTTCTGTGTGTGTTCTTGCTTGTGTGTAAATATGTGTGTATGTGTGTATGTGTGTGTGTTTGTGTCTGTTTGTGTGTTTGTGTGTGTGTGTGTTTTATACGTGTGTGTGTGTGTGTGTGTTATTCGTGTGCTTGCGTGCGTGCGTGCGTGCGAGCATCCGTGCGTGCGTGCGCGCGTGTATGTGTGTGTGTGTATGTGTGTGTGTGTTAATATATGAGTATGTGAGAGTGTGTTTTTGCGTTTATGCGTGTATGTATGGGAGTTTGTGTGTGTGTGTGTGTGTGTGTGTGTGTGTGTGTGTGTGTGTGTGTGTGTGTGTGTGTGTGTGTGTGTGATTGTGTGTGTGCGCGCGCGCGCGTGTGTGTGTGTGTGTGCAGCATATATGTATATATGAGTGTGTGTTTGCGTGTGTGTTATATGACTGTGAGGGTGAGTGTGTGTTTGTGTGTGTTCGTGTATGTACGTGAGGGTTTGTGTGTGTGTGTGTGTGTGTGTGTGTGTGTGTGTGTGTGTGTGTGTGTGTGTGTGTGTGTGTGTGTGTTTTGTGTGTGTGCATGTGTGTTGTGTGAGTGTATGTGTGTGCGCACGCACGTGTGTTTGTGTATGTGTATGTGTGTGTGTGTGTCTCAGACAGTGATATCACTGAGAATGAATGAGTTTTTTTAGGCCCAAACTGATTTCAATATGTGCTTGTACAGCCACAAGGAGATACATGTGCTGAAAGTCCCAGACCTCCACATCCATCCTTAGCGTACTGCGTGTCCTTTCATCCATTCCATCCTCTGGCACTAGCTGTTGACGTCTACAAAAAGGTGGCCTGACATGACATCCTTCAATGGACAGACCAGATCACAGCGCTGGTTTCAGCGTGGGAGGTTTCCCAGTGCCTTCCACTTTGGGCAGGAGAGTTTTGGTATAACGTTGTGATTCGTTTGCATAAGATTTTGGTGTGGCTTTTTTTTTAATTCTTTTATTGAGTGGCATGAAGACTGTGCTGTTTTTTCTTTATTGTTTGTTTGTGTGTGTGTGTGTGTGTGTGTGTGTGTGTGTGTGTGTTTGTTTGTGTGTGTTTGTGTGTGTGTTTGTGTGTGTGTTGTGTGTGTGTGTGTGTGTGTGTGTATGCTTTCATGTGTGTTTCTGTGTGCGTGTGTGTGTGAGTTTGCGTGAATGTCTGAGTGTGTGCGTGTGTGTGCGTGTTTGTTGGTGTGTGTGTGTTTGTGTGTGTTTGTTGGTGTGTGTGTGTTTGTTGTGTGTGTGTTGTGTGTGTTTGTGTGTGTGTGTGTTTGTGTGTGTGTGTGATTGTGTGTGCGCGCGCGCGCGCGTGTGTGTGTGTGTCAGCATATATGTATATATGAGTGTGTGTTTGCGTGTGTGTTATATGACTGTGAGGGTGAGTGTGTGTTTGTGTGTGTTCGTGTATGTACGTGAGGGTTTGGTGTGTGTGTGTGTGTGTGTGTGTGTGTGTGTGTGTGTGTGTGTGTGTGTGTGTGTGTGTGTGTGTGTGTGTTTTGTGTGTGTGTTTTTTTTGTGTGTGCATGTGTGTTGTGTGAGTGTTGTGTGTGCGCACACACGTGTGTTTGTGTATGTGTATGTTGTGTGTGGCTCAGACAGTGATATCACTGAGAATGAATGATGGTTTTTTTAGGCCCAAACTGATTTCAATATGTGCTTGTACAGCCATAAGGAGATACATGTGCTGAAAGTCCCAGACCTCCACATCCATCCTTAGCGTACTGCGTGTCCTTTTCCTTTCATCCATTCCATCCTCTGGCACTAGCTGTTGACGTCTACAAAAAGGTGGCCTGACATGACATCCTTCAATGGACAGACCAGATCACAGCACTGGTTTCAGCGTGGGAGGTTTCCCAGTGCCTTCCCCTTTGGGCAGGAGAGTTTTGGTATAACGTTGTGATTCGTTTGCATAAGATTTTGGTGTGGTTTTTTTTTAAAATTCTTTTATTGAGTGGCATGAAGACTGTGCTGTTTTTTTTTTTATTGTTTGTTTGTGTGTGTGTGTGTGTGTGTGTGTGTGTGTGTGTGTGTGTTTGTGTGTGTGTGTTTGTGTGTGTGTTGTGTGTGTGTGTGTGTGTGTGTGTGTGTGTGTGTGTGTGTTGTGTGTGTGTGTGTGTGTGTGTGTGTATGCTTTCATGTGTGTTTCTGTGTGCGTGTGTGTGTGAGTTTGCGTGAATGTCTGAGTGTGTGCGTGTGTGTGCTGTTTTTGTTGGTGTGTTTTGTGTTTGTGTGTGTGTGTGGTGTGTTTGTGTTGTTGTGTTTGTGTGTGTGTGTGTGTGATTGTGTGTGTGCGCGCGCGCGCGCGTATGTGTCAGCATATATGTATATATGAGTGTGTGTTTGCGTGTGTGTTATATGACTGTGAGGGTGATGTGTGTTTGCGTGTGTTGTGTATGTACGTGAGGGTTTGTGTGGTGTGTGTGTGTGTGTGTGTGTGTGTGTGTGTGTGTGTGTGTGTGTGTGTGTGTGTGTGTGTGTTGTGTTTTGTGTGTGTGTTTTTTTTGTGTGTGCATGTGTGTTGTGTGAGTGTATGTGTGTGCGCACACACGTGTGTTTGTGTATGTGTATGTGTGTGTGTGGCTCAGACAGTGATATCACTGAGAATGAATGATGGTTTTTTTAGGCCCAAACTGATTTCAATATGTGCTTGTACAGCCATAAGGAGATACATGTGCTGAAAGTCCCAGACCTCCACATCCATCCTTAGCGTACTGCGTGTCCTTTCATCCATTCCATCCTCTGGCACTAGCTGTGTGGTCTACAAAAAGGTGGCCTGACATGACATCCTTCAATGGACAGACCAGATCACAGCGCTGGTTTCAGCGTGGGAGGTTTCCAGTGCCTTCCCTTTGGCAGGAGAGTTTTGGTATAACGTTGTGATTCGTTTGCATAAGATGGTGTTTTTGTTTTTTATTCTTTTATTGAGTGGCATGAAGACTGTGCTGTTTTTTTTTTATTGTTTGTTTGTGTGTGTGTGTGTGTGTTTTTGTTGTTGTGTGTGTGTGTGTGTTTGTGTGTGTTTGTGTGTGTTTGTGTGTGTGTTTGTGATGTGTGGTGTGTGTTGAGTGTGTGTGTGTGTGAGTGTGTGGTGTGTGTTTTTGTGTGTGTGTGTGTGTGTGTGTGTTGTGTTGGGGTTGGTGGTGTGTGTGTGTTTGTGTGTGGTGTGTGGTGTGAGTGATGTGCGTGATATGTCTGAGTGTGAATGTGTGTGTATGTTGTGTGTTGTGTGTGTGTGTTGTGTGGTGTGTGTGTGTGTGTGTTGTGTGTGGTGTAGTGTGTGTTGTGTGTGTGTGTGTGTGTTGTGTGTGTGTTGTGAGTGGTGTTTCTGTGTCATGTGTGTTATGTGTGAGTGTTGGATGTGTGTTATTCGTGCTGTGTTATAGTGTCTTGTATGTTACTATGGTTGTGTGTTTTGGTGTGTGTGTGTCATCTGGTCGTGTGTCTTGTGTGTGTGTTTTATGTGTGTGTCAAGTGTTTCTGTGTGTTCATGTGTGTGTGTGTTTGTGCGTGGTCCTGTGATGTGTGTGTATGTTGTGTGTGTGTTGTGTGTTGTGTTGTGTGTGTGTGTGTGTGTGTGAGTGTGTGTGTGTGTGAGTGTGTGTGTGTTGTGATGTGTAGTGTGTGTGTGTGTGTAGGTGGTGTAGTTGTGTGTGTGTTGGTGTGTGATTTGGTGTGTTGTGTGTGTGTGTGGTGTGTGGTGTTGTGCGCGCGCGCGCGTATGTGTGCATGCGTGTGCTCAGTATTGTGCATTTTTCTTTGTTGTCTTTTGCATACGTATGGGAAAAGACCAATTTCTCAAAAAAAAAAAAAAAAACAAAAAAAAAAGAAACGTTTGTCCTGTTTTGTTATATCAAATACCCGTTCTACTTCTTGTTTAGTGTTTTCTCTGGTTTGAACTGGAAACAATTGCATTGAATTCCGTATTTTCCTACCTCTCTATTCACTTACTGATCTGAGGTTCTGATGGATCATATACACTGTAAGCAAGATCCAAAACAAGTGCCACTGCCCGCGCCCAAGCAATCAGGAACCAGAAGAACAAGAAAACCAATGTAAGCGCGTATTTGACAAAACAAGACAAAACACGCGCAAATTTTCGGCCAACCGGCCTTTGTCGAGCGCGAACGCACGGTCACAAACAGACCACAAACACCAAACAACGGATAATAAAAACAGGAGTAAAAACTTCCCTGCTGCCTCGTCCAGTGGATAAAAAGGAACCAACGCTGTAAGTTTTCTGATCCTAAGACCCAAAACCCAACTTTTTTTTTTAATAGAAATTTGTCATCTGGTGTCAGCTTCGTGAGGGTGCATTTAACAAGTGGAAATATTCTTTCCTATCTACTTGGTCACCGTGGTGAAGATGATTAATTAACTCAAAGGACTACGAATTAGAAGGTTGTAGGTTCGAGTCTCATCGATACTGTCAAAATTGTTGTAGGCATTTTTTTTAGGTAGTGGGGTGGGGGTGGGGGTGGGGGGGGAGTTACTGGTTCCTACCCAGATTTGAGAGTCCTGTAGGTTCTTTACGAAGACTGGAACCGCATAGTCGCTCGGCCCCTTCACGGGTTCGTCACTGAGGTAATGATGGCATCTCCCCCCCCCCCCCCCCCAGACCTCATCAAGAAGTTTCAGTTTCAGTTTCAGTTTCAGTTTCAGTTTCAGTTTCTCAAGACAACGTCTCCGCGCTCAGAACGAATTCCATATATGCACTAACGTCACAGGTGCCATGTGTATGGTGATCATGGCACAAGCCTCAAGCCTGCACATAAACCTACGAGCTGGCCAGGTCCTGAGGAAGTTCCCAACAGCACCGGGCCCAGTGTTCCCAGGCGGTCATCCATCCAAATACTAACCGGGCCCCACGTTGTTTAACTTCGGTGATCGGACAAGAACCGCTGTTTTCAAAGTGGTATGGCCGTTGGCATTGGGAGATCGTCCAGGACTACGCTGAGGGTGTTGCTCAAATCTCCTGATCAACATAGCAAAGTTTGTATCTCTCGGGCCTGGTTGACGCCAGGATATATTATGAAAATAAGCGTCGAGAACAGCTTTGTCGTGCAGTCTCAATCCAGAATGCAGTTCCATAGCGTCATGAAACTATGAACATCTATCGTCACCGTCATAGTGTTGTGAAAATTGTCCCAGACTATATGACCGTTATAGTGGCGTAGGAAATATGACAGCAGAAAGAGATAAACAAATAAATAGATAAGGCAAATAAATAGATAAATAGATAAATAATCAATAAATAAGGAAAAATCAATAAATGAATAATTAGACGAAATAATTAAATAAATAAGTTGATGAATAGATAGATTGATTAATAAATAGATGAATAAATATTTTTCAATGAATGAATGAATGAATGAATGAATGTGACTGACTGACTGACTGACTGACTGAATGAATGAAAGAATGAATTAAATTGAATGAATGAATGAATGAATGAATGGATGAATGAATGAATGAATAAGTGAATGAATGAATGAATGAATGAATGAATAAGTGAATGAATGAATGAATAAGTGAATGAATGAATGAATGAATGAATGAATAAATGAATGAATGAAAGAATGAATGAATGAATGAATGTGACAGACGGACTGAATGACTGACAGGCTGAATGAATGAAATGAATGAAATGAATGAATGAATGAATAAGTGAATGAATGAATGAATTAATTAATTCATTCATTCATTCATTCATTCATTCATTCATTAATGTGACTGACGGACTGACTGACCGAATGAATGAATGAATGAATGAACGGTGAATGATTTATTGAATGAATGAATGAATGAATGAATGAATAACAAACAAATAAATCAATCAATCAATAGGTAAATGAAAATATAAAAACACAAAACAAAAACATAAAACAAAGAATAATAAAAGAAAAAAAAACAAACAAACAAACAAAATCATAAACTTAAAATGGCAAATCCTGTCTCAATTTGACTGCAAGTGAGTCTACATAAAAAAAGCAATATTGTTTGAATACTTCTGAAAACTGACGTCAAACATATGTCAATTCTATATCCTTATGTTTTTAGCATTATCAGAAATATTAGCGAACAACAAAACCCGAAAAGGATCCTTTAAAATCTTTAGACCACAAACTTTGAAAACTGGTTCATCTTTCTTTGTACCCAGTGATCGAGGGGAAAATGTATTTTTGGACAGTATATATACAGAATTCATATGATCCATAATGATGTACTTTTTTTCTTATTTCATTCTTTGTCTTGCACTCCCATTTCAGCCTTCCTTGCTTATAAAAAGGGGAGGGGGTACAACTTGTGTGGGTTTGTTTGTTTAATTGTTTGTGTGTTTGTTTGTTCATCAGCGATCCGAGTTTCTCGATATGCCTGTATGTATATCGTTTTGCCTGCATTTTGTTGGTGGTGTGTTGGTTAACAATTAGTATATTCCGTTTATATGGAGCATACAAACAGACAGACAGACTGAGACACACACGTACACCACACACACACACACACACACACACACACACACAAACACTACACAGACACACACACACACACACAAACACTACACAGACACACACACACACACACACACACTCCACACACTCAGACCACACACACACACACACACACACACACACAGACCCACACACACACACCACACACACGACGCCACACATATACCTCACACACACACACACACACACACACACAACACCACACACACACACACACACACACACACCACACACACACAACACACACTGTCTTTAATCTCACCAGAATTAGTACCCTGCTGTACCTGGAACACTCACAGAGATACTTTAGGAAGTGATCACTTACCTATCCTCATAACACTAACTAACGAAAACATCAGGATGAAAGACAGCATTCCTGATATTATACCAAAATATAATTATACACGCGCTGATTGGTCCTTGTTTCAGACTGTTCTTTCTAATCGAGATTTCACACATTATGAAAGTGGAAATGTAGACGTTATGTTTTCTAAATTCCAGGAGTCAGTTCTAGCTGCTGCAGACCTTTCCATTCCGAAACTCAAAACTTTTAAGTCTAATAACCGTTTGGGTAATGTTTGGTGGACGGAGGCATGTGAGCAAGCAGTTCAGTATAAAAAAGAGAAATACAAAATCTACATCAAAAGCAGGAAACCTGAAGATCATATGGAAATGAAAAAAGCTAACACCCAGTGTAATAAAATCATCGCTGAAGCAAAGAAAAATTATTGGGCATCATACTGCACAAAAGAAATTTCAGATTTCAAGGATTTCCATAAAGTCTGGACAAAAATGAATCAAATGAAAAATGGAGCCAACTTACCTAGGTGTCCAATAATGATTGATACATGTCACAAATATCCTTCCGACATGGACAAAGCTGAAACTTTTGTGGAACTTTTTGCCCAAAATAGTAAAGTAGATGGTTTGACTCCTACCTGCAAACACTACAGGGAAATGGCAGCTAACAACCCTATCTACACTGATCCAATACCTCAGAATGATCTCTGGTTTAATTCTCCAATCACCTTAGAAGAGTTAAAAAACACTATCTTGTCTCTGCGCAACAAAAGGAGTTCGGTAGGTGTCGATGCAGTTTCAACTGAAATGATTAAACATCTTCCAGAAAACTATATTATTTTTTTACACAAAATTTTTCAGAAATGCTGGGTTGGTGGACTTATACCACAATTATGGCAAACGTCCGTTGTTATACCAGTATTAAAAGCAGGAAAGCCTAAAAACAATGAAAACAGTTACAGACCTATTGCTTTAACGTCCCATACGAGCAAACTAATGGAAAAATTGGTATTAAACAGACTTATACATTACTGTGATAAAAATAACGTTATTCCAGTAAATCAGGCTGGTTTTAGAAAAGGGAGATCTACAGTTGAGCACCTGGTTAAACTTACCACTCATATCAAGAAACAGTTTGCCCGCAGAAAAAGTCTTTTAGCTACATTTTTTGATGTGAAAAAAGCTTACGATCAAGTTTGGCATACGCGTTTATTGTACAAGCTGAAATCTATTGGTTTATCTGGCAATATGTATGATTATATTAAGTCTTTTTTTAGCCAATAGAACTATTCAGGCAAGAGTGGGAACTAGTTACTCTACTTCACGACATCTTGATATGGGAATTCCACAAGGTTCAGTGATAGCACCACTTTTATTTAATATCCTTATACAGGATCTTCCTAAAGCACTCTCAAATCGAGTTGTTTTGGCACAGTATGCTGATGATATATGTATTTGGATGAATATTACTTTAAAAAAGACAACTCCACAGAGAGCACAGAATTACATTAGGAAATTGTATCAATCTGATCTTGATAATCTTGGAAACTATATGTTAGAAAATGGTCTGTCGTTGTCAACGGGAAAAACTAACATGATGCTATTTAATTCTGGTGGTACTTTAAGTAACTTGCCTACTTTCAGATTGCTTGGTGAAGTGTTACATTACAAACAGGTTGTAAAATTTCTGGGAGTCTTTATGACATCGAAATTAAACTGGACTGTCCATTTTGATTATATTTCAACAAAAGCAAGAAAAGCCCTAAATTTTCTAAAGATAATAAGCCGATTACCTTGGGGAATGGATACGAACATCCTAATTCATCTATCCACAGCACTTGTACGATCTAAATTATCCTATGCGCAAGAAGTGTTCTTCAGTGCACCAAAATATTTATTAAAGAAGATACAAAGCTTAGACTGCAAAAGTATTAAAATTGCTCTAGGTGTCCCTACTCATGCCTCTAATCTGGAAACGTACAAAGTTGCTGGAATTCTGCCTCTGAACAACTATCGTGAGCTAGCGACAGCAAAATTTGCAGTTAGAACTACTTCACAAACGGACAATTTTGTGAGTAAGGAAATTAAAATCAGGTCTGAT
>JAPXFY010000023.1:4381607-4386607 GCA_030674185.1 Monoplex corrugatus
GCACACTTCATCTTCACTGGGCGTGCATGCTGGGTGTTTTCATGTTTCCATAAGCCACCGAACACTGACACGATCTTTAACGTGTATACCAAGGACAGTGTCCTTGAATGTTATATAGAACTAATACTGTTGTACGGATGCGAGGCGTGGACAGTCAACAAGCAAAGCCAGAACAAGATTGAGGCAGCCGAGATGTGGTTTCTAAGAAGAATGTTGACAGTTCCATGGACAGCAAAGAAAACAAACGAGACAGTCTTGATGGAGGCAGACACAAGTAGATCACTCATAAGAAAGATTAGGAAAAGACAGGCAACATTTACAGGCCATTTTATGAGGAAGGGGGATTTGGAGCACCTGGTCACAACGGGAAAGCTGGACAATGACAATGACAATGACAATGACAATGACAATGATGCTTTATTTTCCAACGGTAAAAGTTATTGGCTAGAGGCCATTTTTCAAACTTGCCGTTGCTATTCTATACACATGACATTTGTTTACATTAACAAGTACAGCTTAAGGAAGATACATATTGAATACTAAAATTAAGATAACATTACAGGGAGGGAAAGAGAGCACCATGTAGACCCAGGGAGAGAATGCTGGACGGACTTGCAAAGTGGCTGGGGATGAGGAGGGTAGGGGAGATGGTAGGGGCAACGAGAGATAGAGATGGTTGGAAGTCCATGGTCGCCAACGCCATGCGGCAGGGCACCTGATGATGATGATGATGACCAAGGACAGTGAGGTGCTCTGTGTGTACATAACACACACAGACGGGGTTTCGACACTAACAGGTCTACACTAACAAGTTGATCTTGGAAGATCGAAAATAATCATCTCCACCTCTTACCCAACCAGGGGCGAGACAGGAAGGTCTAGTCAGGCAGGATCAAACCCCAGACCTTCCGATAGGAAGTATGACGTCTTAACCAAAACCGATTTTTACCACGTCCATCAAGAAGAAAGAAAACAAAAACTGTGACTCTACGTACAGTTTATTCCCTTTCTCACACTCCACGGAGCAGCAGGAGAAGTTTCAGTCTTTTTCTCCTAATTGTTGTATATGGTGTTTTGTTTGTTTGTGATCTAACGCTTGACAGTTGGCCGAAAAAATTTGCGCCTGTCTTGTCTGGTTGTATTAAATACTCGTTCTTATTCTTTTTACGTGTTTTTGTCTGGTTTCTGTTCGCTTTGAATGCGGGCAGTCACACTTGTTTTGGATTTCGAGTGGCTCTACGTGTTTTCCATCCTGAACGTGAGAAAAAGATATATCAGCAAGCCTGAATCCAATTATCCTTTGGCCATTGGATAGGGAACACGTCCATCTTTTTAGTTATAACCCAGCTCAATCCACACACACAAGCGCGCACGCACACACACGCACGCACATACTCACACACACAGCACATACACACACACTCACGCACACACAAGCATACACACACACACCAACACACACACACACACACACACACACACACACACACACACACACACACAAAACACACACACACACACGCACGCACGCACAGCACAGACACCAAGACGCCAGCCGGCCAGACAAATAGATGGATAAACACATACACACACACCCCATACATACACGAACGCGCGCAGACACGCACACACACAAATAACGCCAAACACAGATCACACACGCGTGTGCGGACCTCTGTAGTTCAGTTGGTTTGAGCGTCGGATTCACATGCTAATGGTTGTGGGTTCGAATCCCGGGGTGCGTTACATTAAATCTGGCCTTCTCACTGTCCCATCTTAGCATCATTGTTGTTCTGGTGGTGTCAGTATAGGATTAGATAAGTCCCCCATTTACCTGGGATGGTTATCCCGTCGGCCATATCTCCTGAGGTGGGTGCTGACGTAAAACAGAATCAAATCAATCAATCAATCACACACGCACAAACACACACACGCGCGCGCCCGCACACACACACACACACTCACACACACACACACACACACACACCACAGTCACACACAGACCCCAAACACACAAACAAATAACCACATACAAGCATATATACACACACAGGCACACACACATACATGCATACACATACCACACACACACAATCACACACAACACACATGCACGCACATACACATACAAACACACACAAACACAAACACACAGATACATAGACACATCCAAACAAACGTACTCACAGAAAAACACACACACAAACACACACACACACACACACACAACCAAACATACACATACACAAACAAACATACACACAAAACACAGACACACACACACACACACACACACAGAGGGAGAGAGAGAGGGGGTAGGGAGAGAGAGAGAGAGAGAGACAGACAACAGACAAAGACGCCAGTCTCCTTCATTACATTTTGCCTTACTTATTTTCAGATGTGTTCAGTCTCCACTTGTTGTGTGACCTCAGTCATATCACTTTTCTTTTGTCTGTTTTCTCTTTCAACACGTGCATTGTTGGATGTCCACCAAAAGGGAGGGCACGTATATCATTATGTGTGCCACTGCGAGTGAGTCTGCTGCGAGTTCATGAGCGCGCGTACGCCTGTTTTGTGTGTACGAGTGTGCCTGCGTGCGTGTGTGTGTGTGTGAGAAAGAGAGAGAGAGTTTGTGTGAATAAATACATATACACACATGTATATGCATATGTGTATGTGTATATGATATACATATATGGTAGCAAGAAACTCTAGGGAGAGCTAGACAACAGAAGGTCTTCAGAGAAGTAACCCCCTTTAGACAAGTGTTTCGGCCTGAACTCCTTACACTCTCGGGGGGCCGGGCCACATCCAGGTCATGACTCCTGGATGCCCTTCTGCTGTTGTCTTTTTTTTTCCCCACGCCGGGGAGCGAACCTGGGCGATTCTGCGCTTCAGAACTGCGGTACGCGGTTTTACCAATGTGCTAACGGGGCACACATCATCTGTAGGGAATTTAATCCTTATGAAGTTCACTTTTGGTTCCTCCTTGCCCAGATGCAGCTTGAGCTCCTTTCTGCTGCCTCTGCCATCGCTTTAAGGGCTCTAGTCCTCTTCTTCCCAGAAATGGCGAGTTGTTTCATGAGATCATAAGCGGAGGTGCCCACAAACCCTCTTGCCCCGACCTCTATGGCGAAGATTTTGACCCGCAGACCTGCTTTCTTCAGGGTGCTGGCAAGACCGGCGTATTTTTCGGTCTTGTAGATATGTGCTTCTTCCATTCTGCTTTCGTATGGCACAGTGAGTTCTATCAGAATCACTTGTTTCGAGGAGTCAGAGTGGAGAGCGATGTCTGATCTCATGCCTGTCTTGCTGATGACATCTGGGTAATTTCTCCACTCTGGGAGGTCTGCTGTACACTCCCAGTCGACTGCTCCATCCAGAAGACCCTTTGGCAATGTGCTGGTTGTCATAGCAATTTCGGGCCAGACCTGTTTCCCTCCTGCTTTGTAGAACGTTGTCATAGCAATTGGTGCGTTTGGGGTCATGGTTTTTTCGCTAACCACGTCTGTGATTACTTTCAGAACTTGGTTGTGCCTCCATGTATACCTTCCTTGGGCTAGCGCTACTTTGCAAGAGCTTAGGACATGTTCCACTGTTTGTTTCTTCTGACAGAGCGGACATGCTGGGTCATCTGATTTCCCCCATTTCACTAAGTTTGCATTCGAGGGGATCAGGTCATATACAGATCTGAGGAGGAAGCTTATCCTTAGAGGAGCCATGTGCCACATATCGTTCCAGCTGAGACTTCTTTGTAGTGCACTGTCCCATGTTGTCCATTGCCCCTGTTGACCTTGCTGGACTGCCTTCTGCACTCTTTTGACATCTTCTTCTTTCTTCAACTCCTGTATGATCATGTCTCTTTTTTCCTTCCTTTTGGCTTTGGACCACCACTGCATTTTTGTTGCTCCCAGTCCCTGTCTGTTGGTTTGCGTGTGTCCAATTATTTCTTTGATGCTGAGGTTTCTCTTGGCATTGTTTACAGCCTCTTGGACTTTCCATTTTTTGCCAGTTCTCAGCTTTGGCTGAACTGATCTCACGATATTGTCTTCCGATTCCTCCAGCATGCTCAACAGTCTTGCTTTTCCAACTTTGTATTCCTCCACTATGGATTTGAGAGGTAGCTTCAGCATTGCTTGACGACAGTAGAATGCAACATCAGTGAGACCAGGTGGGACACCGAGCCATTTTCTTGTGTATTTGTTGATTTTGGCTTCCATTGCTTCCACTGTGCTGGTGCAAATGTCATAGATTAGCAGTGGCCACAGCAGCTTTGGTATCAGCATGAACTGTAGACACCAGACTTTGTATTTGCCTGGCAGTCCGCAGTTATCTATTTTCTTCAGGCCTTCTTCTGCTGTTTGCTTGGTTTCACATCCCCTTTGTGTGTCTTTCAGGGAGTCATCATACCATCTTCCGAGACTTTTTACTGGCTCTTCTGTGACAGTGAGGATGGCTTGGTTGGCTACCATGAATTTGACTGAATCTGCCACTTTTCCTTTTCGCAGTGAGAGACTTCGGGATTTCTTTGGTTTGAACCTCATTCTTGAAGAGGCCACCAGCTCATCCAGCTGCTTTAAGATTTGGTGTGTCTCTTCCTCATCCGTGGACAAGACAGTTGTGTCATCCATGAAAGCTTTCAGAGGAGGCATCTGGTATCCATCTCCCAGATTCACTGGACCTGAACTCTTCATTGCAGCTTTCAAGATGACTTCCATTGCCAACACGAACAGTATGGGAGAGATTGCACAGCCCATTGCAATGCCCACCTCTAGGTCTATCCAGTCCGTGGTGTATTCTTTGGTAGAGAACCGCATTGAGAACCCTTGGAAATACTTCCTCAGCATTGTTCGGATGTTTTCTGGGATGTGATACATTTCAAGAGCCAGCTGGATCATATCATGTGGAACTGATCCAAAATGCATTCGCCAAATCAAGCCAAACTACGTCAATGTCTCTCTTGTCTGTGCTTGCTTTTTGGATGGCATCCCAAATCAACG
>JAPXFY010000023.1:4394107-4404107 GCA_030674185.1 Monoplex corrugatus
GACTACGGGGGGGGGGGGGTGTCTGTCACGTGAGACGAGTTTATATAGAATAGCTACTTATTGTGTTGTGATTCAGACCTTTACGTATCTATCTGTTTACTTTATATATATATATACGTTATTTTTTGAAGGTAAGATACAGATACACTTGTCATTTACATGTAACCAAGATTATTCCAGTGGTAGGATGATAAAATATCAGTATGAAATATAGACTAGATAAAACATAGTCTAGGTAGGGCCTCAGGACCTGGCCAGCTCATGGGTTTATGTGCAGGCTTAAGGCTTGTGCCATGATCACCATGCTCATGGCACCTGTGACGTTAGTGCATATGGAATTCGTTCCGAGCACGGAGACGTCATCTTGAGAAACTGAAACTGAAACTTAAAATCCCTCGATACAGACGCAAGATTCATGCTTTCCGTTCTTTTGCCCATTTTGGACTTTTTCTGTGGAATAATCTGCCCTTTGATCTGAGAAATTTGCCTATACTTTCCTCTTCTAAGACCCAACTTTAAACCCATCTTTTACGTAAATCCTTCTGTTTAACCTTTTGGCTCTCACACACTGTCCATCAGCATTTTGAATTTCCAGCTATTCTAGTAAAGCAAAAACTTAACCCTTTGACTCCCTCACCCTATCCACCAGCTTCCCGCAGGAAGCTGTTGGTTGATATGGAAGACTAGGAGAAGACAAACAACATTCATAGACCATTTTATGAGGAAATAGGAATTAGAGTACCTGGTCAAAAGATGAAAGCTGGAGGGAAAGAGAGCACCATGTAGACCCAGAGAGAAAATATTGGACGGACTTGCAGGGTGGCTGAGGACAGAGAGGGTGGAAAATGTGCTTGCGGCGACAAGGGATAGATGCATATGGAGGGCCATGATCGCCAACGCCATGCGGCAGGGCACATGATGATCATGATGATGAGTTGGTTGATAGGGTGCAGGAGTCAAAGGGTTAAAGTAACTATGGTAACGGACCCTATCCCATTCTGTATCAACGTGTTCTTGTAGCATGTTGGATATGGATGTTATTGACAGTATGTGCATGATGTTACAGTGGTAAAATTAATGAATGTGTGTTCCATGTACATTTGTATGTTTTATTGTAAAATCATAGGCGTCTCGAGCATTCTTAGGCTCACTATAATAATATTCATTGTTACTCTAATTATTACTCTGGCGACAGTTTTCTGTGATACAGACACAGAAAAACAGTGACGTGCTCATTAACTGTAAGTTGGGTGCAAAAGCTTGTGCTCGCAGATCGTCTGAATGGGAGAATTATCGACGAGTACTGTAGTCAAGTGAATACACGTCGGATTTTTCCAGTAGGTAGACAGATTAAATTTGGTGCTGCCAGTCTTGTGGAAGAAGTAAGACAGCAGTCATTCTGAATGATAGTGGGGTAGACAACCACCACCCATGAAAAAACCAACAAAATAATCTATAATAGTACTACCCACACATATCACTCACTTTTAACACATGAAATGTAAACATGAGAAAAGAGGAAATATGTGACCTGCCAGCACGAAATCAGTCTTAACTAGCATTTTGGGCATTTTGAGATATACATATCACTGGAAAGTGTACATTCTGCTGATTATTTTGGTACTTGTACTCAAAAACATGTAGAGGTTGTGTATGTTTAAAGTCATTAAGTTGTATGACGGCCATTTTGAGAAAACGGCTTCTAAAGTTTTTTGTGTGCTGTCCTACACATTTAAAAAAAAATTCTTTATTTGTGGCTTTGACCCAGTTTGTTTCTAATTTTAGCTGTCATTATCCGAAAGGTGCACCAAAGATCTTTCTGTCAGTATATTACATATGGGGGTCTGTACAGGTTACAGTTTACAATAAGAGACAAAACTAGGTACTTTTGGTAGGAAATTGTGTTCTTTCTGCTGCGATCAGTGCATTAAAATACCATTTTAAATTGATTAATGATACTTTTTCAAGAAAAACATTTCTATGGGGGCTAGATTATAGTCTACAGAAATCAATTTTGAGAAAAAATCAAAACACCCCAGATAGACCCTCAGTCACCTTTTCAGCTCCTGGTGCTGTTCGACTGACTGCGAGTTAAGACTGATTTCGTGGTGGGAGGTCACATATAACAACTGAAGTACACCCAGTGTGTTAGGCGAATGACCCAAAAGTAGACACTGATGTTCAGACGAAAAATGCTTTGAGAACATGTGTCTCCAGGACTGGCCTGCCATGGCACATGAAGACCTCACTAGACGCTGAAGGTCAGTATGCCTACTCATCCGTCAGACTGAAGAGACAGTCTATAACACTATCTGAAAAGCTGAAATTGTTGTCTTGATGTCAACAATGACTGAAATACTGAAGATTGTGTCTCTGGTGTCAACAATGACTGAAGCACTGATGCTATTGTCCTGATGTTAAAAATGACTGAAATACAGCAGCCATTGTGCTGATATCAACAATGACTGAAATACTGAAGCTGTCGTTTTAATGTCAATTACTTGATGTCAACAATGACTTGATGTCAAAAAGGACTAAAAATCTGAGGGTATTGACTTTGACGTCAACAGTGACTGAAATACTGAAGCTGTTGTCTTGATGTCAACAGTGACTGAAATACTGAAGCAGATGTCTTGATGTCAACGATGACTGAAATACTGAAGTTGTTGTCTTGATGTCAACACTGACTGAAATACTGAAGTTGCTGTCTTGATGTCAACGATGACTGAAATACTGAAGTTGTTGTCTTGATGTCAACGATGACTGAAATACTGAAGTTGTTGTCTTGATGTCAACGATGACTGAAATACTAAAGCTGTTGTCTTGATGTCAACACTGACTGAAATACTGAAGCTATTGTCTTGATGTCAACAATGATTCTAATACTGAAGCTGCTGTCTTGATGTCAACAATTACTTGGTGTCAACAATGACTAAAACACTGAAGCTATTGACTTTGATGTCAACACTGATTGAAATACTGAAGCTGATGTCTTGATGTCAACAATGACTGAAATACTGAAGCTGATGTCTTGATATCAACAATGACTGAAATACTGAAGACGTTGTCTTGATGTCAACAATGACTGAAATGCTGAAGCTGATGTCTTGATGTCCACAATGACTGAAATACTGAAGACGTTGTCTTGATGTCAACAGTGACTGAAATGCTGAAGCTGCTGTCTTGATGTCAATAGTTCTTGAAGATGCATATAGATGAACACGATTTACACATACAAGTGGTCTCCGTTTCTTGTGAGCATCCCCACCCCACCCACTTTCATCTCTCTCTCTCTCTCTCTCTCTCTCTCTCTCTCTCTCTCTCTCTCTCTCTCTCTCTCTCTCTCCTCTCTTTCTGTCACTCCTCTCCTTTTCTCTGTTTCTGTCTCTCTGTCTCTGTCTTTTGTCTGTCCCGTCTGTCTGTCTGTTCTCTCTCTTCTTCTCTCTCTCTCTCTTCTCTCTCTTCCCTCTCCCTCTGTCTGTCTGTTTCTCTCTCTGTCTTTGTCTGCTGCGTGCCTGTCTATCTGTCTCACTCTCTGTCTCTCTCTCCGTCCTCCCTCTCTTTCTCATTCACACCACTCTCTCTCTATGTGTCTCTGTCTTTTCTCTGTCTCTCTCTGTTTTCTCCCTTTGTCTCTGTATGTTCTCTGTCTCTCTTTCTCTGTCGCTTTCTGTCCCCTCTCTCTCTCTCTGTCTCTCTCTCGCTTTCTCCCTCCTCTCTCTCTTTTTCTTTCTCTCTCTTCTCTCCCACCTTCCCTCCCTCTCTCTCCCTCCCTCCCTCTCTCTCTCCCTTCCTCTCTCCCTCTCTTCCCCTTTCTCTCTCTCTCTCTCTCTCTCTCTCTCTCTCCTCTCTCTTCTCTCTCTCTCTCGCTCTCACCAATCGCTGCATAGTAGTCTATGCAGTGGCAGTACTATGCCTTGGGGATTTTCCAAGATAGATTTTTCTCTCCGCCTTCTGCCTTGCCACACCACTTTGCCTACACAGTCCTAATCAGGTCTTCTGATTGCTTTATGTTTTCCTCTCCGGTGAGGGGCCCAGGGGCAAGTCAAACAAGGCTAAGATAAACACTAACTAACCATAGTTTGTCTGTGCAGCGCGAAAGGGGGAAAACAAACTTATAGAAAAACACAGGCTCACGTTCTCGTTTCAGTTGGATACATTCACATACACACACACGTACACGCGCTGACTAACACGCGTGCACATACTCATATTAAACACACACACAGACACACACAGACAGACAGACACAGACAGACAGACAGACACACACACACACACACACACACAAACACACACACACACACACACACACACACACCACACACACATACATACACACACAGAGGCAGACAGACAGGGACACAGAGAGAGGACAGAAACAGAGACAGAGACAAAGAGAGAGACAGACAATGAGAGACAGGGAGCGAGAGAGCAGAGAGAGAGAGAGAGACAGACAGACAGACAGACAGAGACAGAGTGAAAAACAGAGAGAGACGGAGAGAGACAGAGACATAGAGAGACAGAGAGCGAGAGAATGCAAGCGAAAGAGAGAGAGAGAGAGAGAAAGAAAGACAGAGACAAAGTCACAGAGACAGAGACAGGGACAAAGAGAAAGAGAGAGAGAGAAGGAGGCGAGAAGCAGAAAGAGAGAGAGAGAGATAGGACAGAAAGAAAGAGAGAGAGACAGAACAGAACAGAAAGTGAGAAGAGTGACAGAAGACAGAACAGAGACAGAGAGACAGACAGACAGACACACAGAACAGAGACAGACAGAGAAAGAGAGACAGAAGAGACAGAGAAGAGAGAAGACAGACAGAGAGAGAGAGAAGAAAGAGAGAGAGAGAGAGAGAGAGAGAGAGAGAGAGAGAGAGAGAGAGAGAGAGAGAGAGAGAGAGAGAGAGAGAGAGAGAGAGAGAGAAGAGAGTCAATATGTCGTGGATGTGGTTGGTTTCATTCGATGTTTCACTCGTACTCTAACGTAAAGCTTTTGCAGGCGGACGGGACAAAAAATATACATAGAATGGCGACGCCTTTACTTACTTGCCTATCCCTCTCTCGTCATTGTTTTTTTTTTTTCTGTTTGTAGGAAAAGCAAACTAAGGTTTGGCATACATACATATACATAAACATACATACGTACGCATATATACTGACTCCTTTCTCTCTGTCTGTCTGCCTGTCTGTCTATCTGTCTGTTTCTGTCTCTGTCTCTGTCTGTCTGTCTGTCTCTCTCTCTTGATCTGTCTCTATCTGTCTCTCTCTCTGTTTCTGTCTCTTTCTATCTGTCTGTCTGTCTTTGTCTCTTTCTGTCTTCTATCTGTCTCTCTCTCTCTCACTCTCTCTTTGTCTCTCTCTCACTCTCTTTGTCTCTCTCTTTGTCTTCTCTCTCTCTCTCTGCCTCTTCTCTGCCTCTCTGTTTCTCCTTTGTCTCTCTGTCTCTCTCTACCTCTCTCTCTCTATCTCTCTGACTCTCTGTCTCTGTCTCTCTCTCTCACACACACTCTCTCTGTCTTTTTTCTCTGTCTCTGTGTCTTTGTATCTCTCTGTCTGTTCTCTCTCTGTGTCTTTTTTCTCTGTCTCTCTGTGTCTGTATCTCTCTCTCACTGTCTCTCTCTCTACCTATCTCTTTATCTCTGTCACTTTGTCTCTGTCTCTGTTTTCTCTCTCTCTCTCCTCTCCCCTCTCTCTCTCTTTCTCTCTGTGTCTCTGTCTCTCTCTCAACCTATCTCTTTATCTCTGTCTCTTTGTCTCTCCCCCTCTCTCTCTCTCCTTCTCTCTCTCTCTTTCTCTTTGTGTCTCTGTCTCTGTCTCTCCCTCTCTCTCTTTGTCTCTCTGTGTGTCTGTCTGTCTCTCTCTTCTCTTCGCTTCTCTCTCTCTCATCCCCTCTCTCTCTCCTCCCTCCATGTCCCCCGAATATGGATATAAAAGTACGAGATGGACGGAGTGTGTTCGGAGGACAGTATCAGATGAACAACTGTTATTGAGAAACCACATTTTCATCTTCTGTTTCACGGACAGTAAAGCGAAGGCAGAAGCTTCCGGAGAGGATGGCCTGGAGGGGGGAACAGATTCCTGTTCTGTCATTCACTAATGTAGTTGATGGCACCCGAGTTTCATCTGTACACCGGTTGACAAGTATTGTCGGGGTATGTATATGGGTAGGGTTGTTCCAGGCCATAAGAGAATTCTCACGTTGCACACAGACAGAACTGGAACCAGGAAGATAGAGGACTCCCGTTACTAGTAATTGATGGCTCTCCACAATAAAAGGGGAAGATATAGTATGTTTATGTTGTATTGAAATGGACAAGAAAGACCATTTGTTGTTCTTTCAGGTACTTTTCTCTTTTGGTACGAAGACAGTACTCATTTCCTGTGGTAATAAAGAAGATCCACGTTTCCTTTGGTACAAAACGGAAATGGACGATGTTTCTGTGATGGTTTTATTATTTTTTTCCATTGTTGGAGCTTTCTTCTTTATCTCCCTTGTCCCTTTGAAAGTGATATTCTGAGTTGACGTACACTCACATGTTGGAACTTTGTTTTATAATTCTACTAGATAGTTAGAGATGGACAAATGTATGCTATAATTTTTAGCTCATGGTTTTAACAGGCAGTTAGAAATGGACTTACTTATCATAACTTTGTTTTGCAATTTTATCAGGTATTTGAAAATGGACTTGGTACACGCTATAAAAATCTGGCTTACAAATTTTAACGATGGTTGGAAATGGACAATGACATGCAATAATTCTGGTTTACGATTTTAACTGGACAAATGCATGCTACGATTTTGAATTTGATATTGATGATGATGATGATGATGGTGGTGGTGATGATGATGATGATGATGGTGGTGGTGATGATGATGATGATGATGATGACGATGATGATGATGATGATGATGATGATGATGATGATGATGATGATGATGATGGTGATGATGATGATGATGATGATGATGATGATGGTGGTGATGATGATGATGATGATGATGATGATGATGATGGTGATGGTGATGATGATGATGATGATGATGATGATGATGATGATGATGATGATGATGATGATGATGATGATGATGATTGATGATTGATGATGATGATTGGTGATGATGATTGGTGATGATGACTGGCGATGATCAATATTATTACTTGACCAACCCGTCTATTCAGTAAAGACTGACTTCAAATGAATCCCACTAAAGTTTCCCAACAGCAGTGCAGGGTCTCCATTGGTGGGTTGGCCATATGGTGGCCTGACATCTTTGGCCCCTGTTTGCTTCCTGGTACTAAGACTTATAAATATTTTGTTTAAAGTATAGCCGACTGCGTAAAGCCATATCAGAGCCATAACCATTTCAATACACATACACTACCTCAACAGGAAAAACATTAAGTCCACATAACAATGCATTCATGCACATAATCTAAAGAGATGCCCCTGGCATTGACCACTCCGTCCAATTTATCACACAGTGGATTTAAAAAAAACATACCTGAATAAAAATCTAAACAATACTAAGGACACTAAAACATCTAAAAACGGGTCTAAATCACCTAAAGCTTTCGCATATCTCACTTCCTTAGAGCCATAAATGCACTTCATACACGTACCAATTTATCAGTCCTGAGACAAAATACATGACTTTATCGAACACATACAGGTGAATGGACCAGCAAGGCAGAAAATGATAGGAAAAAAATGACAGAAAGCAAAGGAGGAAGAAAGCAACAAAGAGAGTGACAGAAAACAGGAAATTTCTGGCACAGAACTTTCAGAAGGTGGAGATACTGTTTATACTGAAAGAGCCCCTGAGATCCCGATGAGGGAGACACTGGAACAGAAAGAACTGGGGGTCGGTGGTGTGTTGAAGAGCAAGAACGAGCAAAGTGGGATCGACGTTATTGATGCTGCGTAGAAGATAAGAATGTAAAAAAGAAAAACATATCAAGCTCAGGAAAAAACACAGAAATGTTGCCATATCTGAACATAGTAGAGAGCCAGAAAATGGGAACGTAAAAAGCAAAATCAGCCACAGGAAGAAACAGAAGTGTTGCCATATCTATACACAGTAGAGAGCCAGAAGATGGGAACATAAAAAGAACAAAATGTCAGGAAGAAACAGAAGTGTTGCCATATCTATACAGTAGAGAGCCAGAAGATGGGAACATAAAAAGAAACAAAATGTCAGGAAGAAACAGAAGTGTTGCCATATCTATACAGTAGAGAGCCAGAAGATGGGAACAAAAAAAGAACAAAATGTCAGGAAGAAACAGAAGTGTGCCATATCTATACACAGTAGAGAGCCAGAAGATGGGAACAAAAAAAGAACAAAATGTCAGGAAGAAACAGAAGTGTCGCCATATCTAAACATAGTAGAGAGCCAGAAGATGGGAACGTAAAAAGAAAAATCAACCTCATGAAGAAACAGAAGTGTCGTCATATCTAAACATAGTAAAGAGCCTCAAAATGGGAACGTAAAAATAATCATCCTCAGGAAGAAACAGAAGTGTCACCATGTCTAAACATAATACAGAGCTAAACAAATGGGAACATAAAAAGAAAAATCAACCTCAGTAAGAACCAGAATTGTCAGTGCAGCATATCTAAACATAGTAGAACGCCAGATAGGAAAGTAACAAGAAAAAAAAACAAAAAAAAACATCAGAATGAAACAAAACTGTCGTCAAATCTAAACATAACAGAGAGCCAGAAAATGGGAACGTAAAAAGAAAATAATCAACCTCAGGAAGAAACACAAGTGTCACTATATCTAGACATAGCAGAGAGCCAGAAGATTGGAAGATAAAAAGAAAAATCAACCTCAGAAAGAAACAGAAGTGTTGCCATATCCAAACAAAGTACACAGCCAGAAGATGGGATGTAAAAAAAATTAACCTCATGACGAAACAAAATTGTCACCAGATTTAAACATAAGAGAGAGCCAGAAGATGGGAACGTAAAAAGAACGAAATCTCAGGATGAAACAGAAGTGTCGCCATATCTAAACATAACACAGAGCCAAAAAAAATGGGAACATAAAAAGAAAAATCAACCTCAATAAGAAACAGAAGTGTCGTCATATCTAAACATAGCAGAGAGCCAGAAAATGGGAACATAAAAAAATCAACCTCAGGATGCAACAGAAGTGTCGCCATATCAAAACATAGCAGAGAGCCAGTAGATGGGGATGTACAAATAGTAATAATGATAATGATGATGATATATATGATAATAATAATAGTAATAATAATAATAGTAATAACAATAATAATATAATAATAATAATGATAATAATAATAACAATAATAACAACAATGATAATAATGATAATAAAGCTAAAAAGAAAAGAAAAATCAACATCAGAATGAAACACAGAAGTGTCGCCATATCTAAACATAGCAGAGAGCCAGAGGAAGGGAATGTTAAAAAGAAAAAGAAAAAAGAAAATCAACCTCAGGATGAAACAGAAGTGTCACCATATCTAAACTATTAGCCAGAAGTTGGGAACAAAAAGAGAAAAAACAACCTCAGAAAGAAACAGAAGTGTCACCATATCGAAACGTAGCAGACAGCCTCATACTTCTAACAAGCTGCCATGTACAAACATTCACTCACTCTCTCTTTTCATTGACATCTCCGGAGTGCTGGTACACGGACAAGCTAACGATCGTTAATAATTCTCTTTGTCAACTGAACTCGTTAACGTTAGCATAAGGCGCGATTAGGTAAGCCTACGTTTTTAATTCCATGATAACGAACTCGGTAACGAGCTCTGAATGACTGCTTCCAGCCATCGCCATTAGTTGTGACAGTGGAATAAGAAGTGAGCTTAAAACCCTTTGACTCCTGCACCCTCTCCATCAGCATCCTGCACAGCCAACCATGCTAGCAAAGCAAAAACTTAACCCTTTGATTCCCTTACCCCATTCACCAGCTTCCTGCAAGAAGCTGATATATATTGGGTGAAGGAGTCAAAGGGTTAAAGGGTCTG